>PVHX01012101.1:0-60894 GCA_004024805.1 Geosciurus inauris | reverse complement strand
GGTACTGGGGATTGAACTCAGGGGCACTCGACCACTGAGCTACATCCCCAGCCCTATTTTGTGTTTTATGTAGAGACAGGGTCTCACTGAGTTGCTTAGCACCTCGCCTTTGCTGAGGTTGGCTTTGAACTCGCGATTCTCCTGTCTCAGCCTCCCAAAGTGCTAGGATTACAAGCGTGAGCCACCACGCCCGGCTCATAATTATCTTTTTTTTAAGATTTTTTTTTAGTTGTAGATGGACACACACCTATATTTTATTTATTCGTTTTTATGTGGTGCTGAGGATCAAACCCAGTGCCTTGCACATGCCAGGCAGGTGTTCTACCTAAGCCACAACCCTAGCCCTCATAATTATCTCTTTATGAGAAAACTCTAAAAATAACCAAATAGGATTTCTTTTTTAGTATATGTGCTGCCGAAGCAAACACCCAAACAGGATTTTAATGAGAAAATACAAGCTACATAATCATTTCTACCCAGTGCCATCACCACTATATGAACTTATAAGCTATGACATCATTCTTAATGTGACCTCTAAGTATTTGAAGAGTTTACTTCTTTCTGTAAAACTAAACCTTATCTTTGAAATACTTTTACTTTTATTTCAGCTCTAAAATAAACATTGGCATGTGTTAACTTCTGTTTGACAGTCTCCTGCTTCAGAAATCCTACTACTGGAAAAAAAATTCATGTTTTAGTCCACTTCAACTCAATCTTTGAAACAAATTAACACTGTACCTCTGGCTGCTGCAGCTGCTAGTTACTTGACCCCGAGTATCATACCCAACAACAAAGCCTCTCTGCTTGAAGTCTGAGAAACATCTCTCAAGATATTTGTACATCCCCTGAAGCAAATAAACAAAAAAGATCAGTTCCTGCTGAATGCCTGCATGTTAAGACTTAACAAAATCTCTTTATGTTTGGTGAGCAGCTTATTGGCTTCTGCCTTTATGCCCATGTTTACTAATGTGGACATAATAGTGTTTCAATCCATAAATGTGAGATAACAAACATTTCGTGGATCTCTAGACACATTTGATACGATACAAATATCAATTTAGTAATCATAAAATCCATAAAACACCAGGGGAAAAAAGATGGAAGCTGTGAGTCAATGGGCTAAAAAATATTGGCGAAGAGCCAAAAGAAGTCATTTCTTGCTTCAAAGCTCTAGAGAGCAAAATTTTAACCATTTAGGCCCTTGCTAAATCATGCCATTGAAGCTAACCAAAAGATCCGACCTATTTATAACACAAATGTTTTTCATCAGTCACACTGCAACATTTCTTAAGATGGCTGATATCATTTGTAATTTCTTGGTTTTAAAATTTCACAGGAAAAGAAAGTCAGGCTAGTAAAATTTGTAGTCAAGGGTGACAAAAAAATGAAATACTTCACATTGAAACTCTAACAATAATAAAATAAAACCATTTATCTTAGAAATGATTTGCTAACTTTAATAAACATTTCATCTCTGAAAAACAACACTTACATCCTTACAGTTCTTTAAAATTACACACACACACAAGGATGAGAAATTTAATCATTTTAACAATCCTGAAAAGAAAGAAATGCAAATGCCATATTTTTCTGTCTTTTAATATTTCTTTTAAAAAAGAGGAAACAGAATAAGTGCGAAGCTCCATGTAATGACTTGCCCATGGCCCTTCATTCAATTCAAACTTAAGTTATTCCAGTTTACTGAAGACCTATAATATGGCAGGCACTGTAAGTATGTGGCAGCAACAAAGCCCCAGTAACTTCCAGTCTTTCAAGTACATTTATTTCTTCCCACAACTCCTTACAAGTGGCTGAATGATAGAGACAGAGACAGATTAATAGAGCCCAAATGGGCTAGTTTCACCAACTTATTTCTAATAATGACACTATCCCAAAACCTTGTAGACCCCTCATATTATTATTTACTATGAGAATCCATTTTATCTTATTCCCTCACACCCAGAGTATGAAGAGGGTCAGGGCTTAAGAACCAGATCTCATTTGGTCTTGTTTATGAGGAAATCCAATATATACATTTTAAAAAAACTAAACTATAAGTATTTCTGTGTGAGAACAAGAAAGGACATAGGGAAGAGGAAGGTAGGGAAGGTGACATGTATCCTACCTACTCAAGCCAGCCTGTCATCCCTTCTTCTCCATCCCTTGCATTAGCCCTTGGCTTTAGGGAATTCTTTTAGAACAAGGATAAAGATGATTTTCTGTTTGGCAGTATTGATCAGAATTATGTCCACTGAGGTATTCTATAACCTGGAACTATTTTTAGTATATGCTAAATGCATTACTGGCTTCGACAGTGTGGTTCCTTCAAACAGGGAGGATAATTCACTGGGAAGAAAAGCAAACTTGTCTCTAAAATAAGTTTCATAAAAAAGGAGAGAAATAAAAACAAATTATATTATAAAAGAGCTCCCACACGGATTTGGAAAACCATGTTTAAGTAGAATATTTTCAACTACCTTTTCCAAATACTCTGGTTAACATTTATGAATACCAGATGCCAAAATGAGCCATCATCTTCTTTCTGTCTAAGCTTGTTTCTTTGTGTTATGTGGACATGTCAATATCCATTTCTTGGTTGCAAATGCAAAGTAACACTGGCCAAAAGTTGACAATGACAACCAAATTAACTCTTTTTTAAAAAAATATTTTTTTAGCTGTAGATGGACACAATGTCTTTATTTATTGCTTTGTATGTGGTGCTGAGGATCCAACCCAGGGCCTCATGCATGCGAGGCAAGCGCTCTACCACTGAGCTACAATCCCAGCCCCCCAAATTAACTCTTAATCAGGTTAGTCTGTGATCTTGAAGGTACAAAAATTAGTTCCAAGTTAGATATCAGGCAAAAACAAAGGTCAACATTTGGTCTCTACTCTTCACTTATATGCGAGTGCCTTCCCTGACAAAAGACACTCCCCACTGGCATTTTTTTTTAAAGAAAGACACTACCTAATTTATAAAGCTGAATGACAGTGAGAAAAAGTACACATATAATTTATAATACTTACCTGTGTTGATTGTATTACTGTAAGGTCATTAATATAGCAAAACCCTGCCCCCATAGCAGAACGAAGTCCTGCAGTTCCAAAAGTCATTCGGCAGCAAAGACGATCCCGCAACTCCTTATTCATCCCATTCCGTAAAAGATTTTCAATCTGCTCTTTTGTTTTAGGATTCTACAAAAGAAGTTAAAACTAAATCAGGATTAGGGTCCTAAAAAACTCTTCTAAGGGTCCAATATGCATATATAACAAGGTTTTACATTCACTACAAATTCCATAGTGCTACTTATTAAAATTAGATATACCATAAACATAATACTTGGCATTGATTGAGTCCCACAAGAACAGGCCCCATTAAAGTGATTTACATACTTCTGATTTTTTTTAATATTTATTTTTTAGTTGTAGGTGGACAGAATATCTTTATTTTATTTTATTTTTATGCAGTGCTGAGGATCGAACCCAGTGCCTCACGCGTGCTAGGCGGGCACGCTACCACTGCGCCATAACCTCAGTCCACCAGACTTAAGATTTTTAGAACATTCTTAAATAACATACTCATGAATGTTCTTCTTAACAATTTGATAAACTTAAGAGCTAAGGATCCCAAATAAACTTGTCAAAAACAACATCATTTAGAATCTATATTGTTTTGTTTTGTTTGTTTGTTTTTTGGTACCAAGGATTGAACTCAGGGGCGCTCAACTCCTGAGCCACATCCCCAGCCCTATTTTGTATTTTATTTAGAGACAGAGTCTCACTGAGTTGCTTATCAGCACCTTGTGTTTGCTGAGGCTGGCTTTGAACTCGCGATCCTCCTGTCTCAGCAATTACAGGTGTGTGCCACTGCATCTGGCTAGAATCTATATTAAGTTTTAAAAGAAAAATGAATGCTACTGGATAAACACCATCAAAACATGCCTACCAACTATCTACCCCTAAACCTTTGCAAATCCAAATAACTGGATAAACCTTACTATAGAATCACAGAAAACTATTTAATTTATCTATAGCTGAACATAGAAAGGTCTTAGATGTCGAGCATACTACGTTGGATTTTCAATACAGCTTGAGAGGCAGGGCAATGCCAACATGCATATTTTAGGATTTTGTATTTCATTAGCATGTACTTTAACTTATTTTCATAAATCTCAAGGATTACCCATGACTGAAAACAGTGCTTTACCAAAAAGCAGCAGATTTTGGGCTGGAGGTATAAGTTCAGTGGTAGAGCATATGCTTTGCATGTACAAGGCCCTGCATTCATTTTTTAATTTAAAAATATAAATTAAACTAGTAGCAGATTTCAAATAGAAATGAAATTATAATATAAAATAAAACAAGTGAAAACTTCCAGTATTTTCTTTTTGGAGAGTCAATTACTAAGAAAATGAAGTGAAATACAACCTCTCCTTCACGTTAGTATGGATTGAGTCTGTACTATTTATACCTTCTTTATCTATAGCCTATAATGAATAAACCAAGGCAGCTAAAAGGTGCTATTAGAGTATATTTACACTTATAAAGACAAAATATATTAATATATAATTTAAACAAAACAGCTTTCTGTCTATAGTGAAAATTAAACAGAGTACATAGTCAAACAGAAACATGAAAATTCTGGTTAACTGAAATTTTTTAAAAAATAATTTTAGTTGTAGATGGACATAATATCTTTAATTTATTTATTTATTTTTATGTGGTGCTGAGGATCGAACCCAGTGCCTCACGCATGTGAGGCAAGCACTCTACCACTGAGCTACAGTCCCAGCCCCTTAACTGAAATTTTAATCTGCTTAAAATTGATGGATATTGAATATAACACACTCAAGGAGTTTCCATTTTAAATGGCACAAACTAAGAACTACAGAGCCTCCATAAAAAGGTGCATAGCTCTTAAAAGAAAAATCTAAACAATAACAATATCTGGGTTATTAGCATATAATTCCAAAGTCTAAGATACCACCAGATTTGATAGAGACATCAAAGAGATCAGAAAAGGTTAACATTTAAAAATTGGCATAAGAACAGCAAAAAGTGAATGGATTTTTCACACGCAGGAGGTACATGGCATTGTGATATAGTCAGTGAGATTACAAATCGAGATGATCTTTTCAGAGTGATTTTAAAGCAAAATATTAAATTTTAAACTGCACATGCTTATGGGCTCATGAATTTTTCTCTCCATGGCAATATCTTCATAGAAACAAAAAATTTATCCATACAGGAATACTCATTGCAGCATATCTATTGGTAATATCATTATTACCACTGTATAGGCAAAGAAACTAAAATTTACAGAATCAGCCCAGTAGCACTGAGACAGTACTAGATGGAGATTTAGACAGGATTTGAACCTGCACTGGTCTTGTTTTAAGGACTATATTATCTCATTAAAACAAAATAACTGTTAATAATGCTTCTAATAATAATTTAACTTCATTTATACCAGACACAAATGATATGAATTTACTAAATATATTTCCTAGTGTTTAACTGAATAGCAACTAGAGTAGGGCCTGAATTCCATTTCCTATTACAAACCTCATAATGAAATTCCTGGTTCCTAAAAAGCTAGTAAGGTTGAGAAAATAAAAACAGATAAAGAATCATGATGCTTTTTTAAAATATTATTTTAGATGTTGATGGACCTTTATTTTATTCATTTATTTATATGTGGTGCTGAGAATTGAACCCAGTGCTTCATACATGGTAGACACATGCTCTACCACTGAGCCATGACCCCAGCCCCAAGAATCATGATGCTTTAAACATAATTAGTAAACTTGTATGATAAGAAGAGATAACAATTATGATGATCTACTTTAAATTCAGATTTCTCTACTATTGAATAGACAGACATTAAATTACATGTTGTTACAAACTTTAAAAATATAACTTAAAAATTATGTAGCTTATGGCTACCTTATAGTGATACTATCTTATCTTTTCCATTCAGGTAATAAATTGCATTTTTATTTTGTTGCTCAAATCTTAAAATCATTATTATTTTAATATGCAAATGAAGATTTAAAGAACTAGAAGCAAATTATTATTTTTTTAAAAAATATTTTTATAGTTGTAGATGGACACAATATCTTTATTTATTTTTATGTGGTGCTGAGGATCGAACCCAGTGCCTCACGCCTGATAGGCAAGTGCTCTACCACTGAGCCACAATTCTAGCCTGAAGCAATTTATTTTTATTTAGGAAAAAAATTTCTTTTTAGTTGTAGTTGGACATAATTCTTTTATTTCATTTATTTTTATGTAGTGCTGAGGATTGAACCCAGTGCCTTGCACATGCTAGGCAAGCACTCTACTGCTGAGCCACAACCCCAGCCCTGAAGCAAATTATTATTTTTTTTAAATATTTTTTTTTAGTTGTAGATGGACACAATGTCTTTATTTTATTGCTTTGTATGTGGTGCTGAGGATCGAACCCAGGGCCTCACGCATGTGAGGCAAGCGCTCTACCGCTGAGCCACAATCCTAGGCCCGCAAATTATTTTTAAATGCAATTTTAATGCAGAACTCAGGAACAGTAAATGAAAAAGAAAGCAGAAGATTGTAGAAAAAGAGGTATGTGCATATTTATATACCATCCAGAAATATTCCATGCAAAAAGGGTTAAAAATCATGATCCTCTGAAGGAGATATCAGAGATGGGGGTCTAAGGTAGAAAAGTGAATTATTTTTATTGTATAGTCTGGTATTGTTTGTGTATTTTTTATGTACATATTACTTAATTTTTATGGTCAAGCTAGTTAAGTATTCATGATGGATGAGAACAACTACTATTTGTATGTCTACGTGAATACTTTTCAACTCACAAATTGCCTTTCTTTTCCCACTCACAGACTGCTATTAATATGATCTGAATTCATAAAATATATATTAAAGTTTTCTCAAATACAAAGTATTGTTTGCTTTCTAAATGTGCTTTCTTATTTACAATTCAGTCTGTACTTAAGGACAGGAGAAACCAGTTGGAGGAAGAAAAAAAGAAGAAATTTGTTCGGGTGGCACCAATTAATTAAAAAGCACCACTAAAGCTGGACACGATGGCGCACGCCTGTAATCCCAGCACTTTGGGAGGCTGAGACAGGAGAATAACTAGTTCAAAACCAGCCTCAGCAAAGGTGAAGAGCTAAGCAACTCAGTGAGATCCTATTTCTAAATAAAGTACAAAATAGGGCTGGGGATCAGACTCAGTGATTGAGCACCCCTGAGTTCAATCCCCAGTACCAAAAAAAAAAAAAAAAAGCACCACTAAAACTACAAGTAGTATTTAATTTACATATTTCAGAATGTATCTATTGACCCATTATATAAACTGAAAAATATTTAGAACTAAATACATTCAATCTGAACTAAATCTCCTCTTAACTGGCATCTTAGAATCTTAATAATTTTAATATCCCCCAAAAGTGATTCTGTAGAAAATCCAGAGATCTTAGTGACTACTAGTATTTTCTGTTTCATAATGAATAAAATAATTTTTTAGTATGAAATCAATAAAATGAAGAATATAGAATTCAATTCATGTATTATTTCCAAATTTTACCTGTATACCAAAAAATTTCCTTTAGGTTCTAATCCTACAGATTGCTGCAACTTTATATGGCTGAAATGAAGAAAAGAAAGTGTCCTCTTACATAATACTCATGGAGTTTTTTTTTTCCATATTGTAGAACCCATAAGACCCCATTCAAAGAAAATATGGAAGAAATTATTTTTAAAATGTTAAATATATAGAAGAGTTTCTTTTAACAAATATAACTTTTTATAAAAATTCATAGGTGTAAAGAAAGCTACATGCCAGACTAAAATCACCAACTCTTCCTGCCATCAAATGAAAGTATCAGTATGAATTCACTTAAAGATCATTTTAGACTTACCAAAACTTTCTGAATCTATTGTGCTCATAACTAGGGACTCCTGTATTATTTATGCACAATAAATACAAACATATATAAAAGTATGTAAAAAAAGTGGTCAAGTTTGCCAATGAGGAGTTTACCTACCTTTTTTCTATTTTATAAACCTAATAGTTGTATAATTCCTATACAACTTGAATCTATTCTATTAATAGTCTAGTACTAGACCAACAGCTTAGAAACAATCTAAACCATGACTTTCATTCTTTAGAAGACTGGAACAGATCTAAAAGAACATCATATATATTAACAATCCCAAATCCTAATACTGTTATTCATGTAAGGGGAGCAAATATATAAGACTGACATTTTAGTAACTCAAATACATCTAAAGTTATAAAACTGCAAGTAATATTCTAAAATATTACTGTCAAAGACTTGTGCCTAAATAACAAATATTAATTTAATATAACTACAGAGAAAAAATGTAAAGTTTCTTTCTGAACAGAAGTTAAAATAGGAAACTGCAATCTGAAAAGCTGAAGGGTGAACACAGCTGACATTTACTTCTGAGCGTCAGCCAGCTTGACGATCCATTTCCAGAGTCCTGGAGTAGAGCAGGTTTTCCAAATCAGATGCTTCCTTATTAAGTCCAAAATATAGCCATGCTAAACCAATCAGTATTTTTCCATTTAAAGGATTTTTGTTTAATTTTAAATTTAATTTCTCTATTTTAAAATTTTTGGTAGGAATTAGCATGAATTGGCTTAGATTTAAAAAAAATTGAATGCCTATACTTTTCATACAAATGAGACTTGAATAATCAACGAATTAAAAAATCAACCAAGGAAATTAAGATGTTAACTACCTCCAAAGCAGAAAATAAACCTTGAAATATAGCATACTGTTATCATTTAAGAATAATACTGGATATGCCAAGATTAGTGTGAAAGATAAATGTTAATTATATTAAAACTTAAGCCTACCTAAACATAGTCCTCGGGAACTCACTAAGTTGCTGAGGCTGGCTTTGCACTTACAATCCTCCTGCCTCAGCCTTCCCAGCCACTGGGATTATTGGTGTGTGCCACCCTAAACAGTCTTAAACAAACAAACAAACAAAAAAAAAAAAAAACTAGTTTTTTCTAACAAAGCACATACATTGAGCTGAATTTTACTATTCAATAACACTTATCTCTGTTAAGTTTTAACAAATAAAATATTTTTAAATAAAAAATATTTCTCATATAAGGTAGTCAACATGAAATATTTCAAATGTTCAAAATCTTGCTTAGATATTCTGACACATCATGCTTTTCTTGACAAATGAAAGATCCAATTATTGGTCAGCAGCACAGTGGATAATTATAGGGTACTGGAAAGATGACTGAACTACGATTCTGATCCCAAGCCTGCAATTGGTTAGCTAGATAGTCCTGAAGAAATCATTTGATTTCTCCTTGATCTTTAGATTCCAAGCAGGTATATTGAATTTGGTATCTTTTCAAGTTCTACAGGTTTTTTGGGTACCAGGGATTGAACTCAGGGGTACTTGTCACTGAGCCACATCCCCAGCCCTATTTTGTGTTTTATTTAGAGCCAGGGTCTCACTGAGTTGCTTAGCATCTCGCCGTTGCTGAGGCTGGCTTTGAACTCACGATACTCCTGTCTCAGCCTCATAAAGTGCTGGGATTACAGGTGTGCACCACCACACCCGGCTTACAGGTTTTATCAGTAAGTGATCATGTAAATTACTAAGAATACTAAATTTAAGGGCTCTAGTCAGTAGCATGTATTACTAGTTTTATGACCCTGAACAGGTAATTTTGTTGTGGTATCTTTACTTGTAAAAATAGGCATAATGTTCTAATCTTCTGGATACATGGCTAGGATAATATTTTTTAGAACTTTTCTTGGAGCTACATAAGACAGAGGTATGGCCAATGGATGAGAGAAAAAGAGATGTGCATCATTTCTAAGCCTAACCCATAAAACCTCCCCTGCTTATCCTCTTTTTCCTATTTACTTAGTAACCAAGAATCTAGAGGAGTTTGTAGTAAAAGGATAGAATAAAGGACTTCATGGAGCAAAATGCCTTTTCTTTAACCTCCTATCTCATGGACCAACATTGAACTATAATGTGAACAAGAAATAAACTTTCACTGTTTAACCCAATGAAATTCTGGAGTATTTGTTACCATGGTTAGCCTGCACTACTTAACATTTAGTATACTTAGAAAACCACTCATAAACCCCTCAAAACTTTTTATAAGAGGCTGGAGTGGTGGCTCAATGGTAGAGCACTTGCGTAGCATGTGTGAGGCACTGGGTTCAATCCTCAACACCGCATATAAATAAATAAAATAAAGGTCAACTGACAACTAAAAAGTATTAAAAAAAACTTTTTATAAGGTGGTTGGTTGAAAGAAATAGCTTCATTCTCCACATCTGTATTTTGAGATCATGCTGTATCCTGGTTGGGCTCTTTCCACAATATTCTTAGCTTCTTTACAACCTAAGACTTGGAGAGCTTGAGTTCTTTCAAATAAGCTTCCTTGAGGTTCATTAGTACAATTTAGGGGTTTAAATTTAATCTGAAAAGGTCCTCTACTAGTTTTTAGTTTCTCTATATACTTTTTAAAAAGAAAAGATCCTTTCCAGTTCTAACATTTTGATTGTCAGACTCAAGACTCACTTTGGAATCTAGTCAAGAACTCTACCTCTTCACTATTTGACTTTTTCCCCAATAAACCTCATGCTCTGAAAAATTATTTATCCTAGCTAAGGGCTACATCTCAGTTTGCCTTTTAGCTAGGTGTGACTACATAATGAAGCTCTGGCCAATAGCATGAAAATGGAAATATGTTCCACTTTCAGATCTTGCATGAAAAGGATTAAATGTACCCCTTCCTAAGTCTTATCCCTCCTCAAAAGGGCTGAGTAATATGAAAGCTTGAATAGTTAACTTAGGGGCAGTCACATGTTGAGGATGGGACAGCCACCCCACTAGCCCTGTACTACCCCTCTCCTTTGAATGTTGTGAAAGAAATTATCTTCTTTCCTTTATGACACTATATTTTACAGTCTTTGAGCTCAGACTGTGCCCTAAGTAATACAGTAGGTAATGTTTGTGCCTGGTATGAAATAAAGACTGTCTTCTGACAATCTTATCCCAACCTAATCTTTTTCCATACAGAGTTCTAGCCTCTGTCAATTCTACTTCTCCTTCCTATCCTCAACCATTCTTCCTGCCATCCATGCATTAAATCAACATTCATCAAAGTCCTTATTTTGCAAACATTTGAGGGAAATGATTATATGTTCTTGGTATTCTACATTTTCCCTATAATCCAAGTGCAGTGCTACCAAAAATAAGCATTAGAAAAAATGCTAACAAAAAACAGTGGGAATTCCCTTAAAACAATAGTCAATTACTCACGTAATGGGGGTACCTTTACCTAAATTTCTTTATGTCTGTCCTCCACAGTTTCTTGTATACAGAAGATGCTTAATATGTACCTACTGGTTATTTTTCATAATAATGAGAAAATAGACAAGTTCTTTTAGAAAAAGTAAATAGTTGAAAAACAAACTATTTTAAGAAATTCCAATAGAAATGAATTTCCTAAATAAGGGTATATATTTTTTAAGATAAAAGACCCAAGGACAAATAATTTCAAGTTTTCCTTCAGGGTTAAACAAATACTTCATGAAAAAACACTCAAATATATATACAGAGAGAGCATTTTTATTTTCCCTCTAAACTGGGGATTGAACTGAAGGATTGGCACTTAAGCACTTTAACACTGAGCCACACACCCAGCCCTTCAATTTTTTTTTTTTTTAATCTTGGGACAGGGTCTCACTGAGTTCTTGAGTCTGACCTCAAACTTGAAATCCTGCCTCAGCCTCCCAAGTAGCCACTGCACTCAGCTCTACTGAAATTTTAAATATACAACACTTGACTCAATAATTCCATTTCTAGGAATTGATTCCATAGAGATATTTATACATGTGTCTAAAGATTGTACACTAGAAACATTACTTAGATTATAATAACAGAGAGTGAGAAAAGGAAAAAAGAAACATAAAATGTTCATCACTAAGACTGGTCAGTTTAGAATGAAGCAGGTGTATACATATATACATACACACACACACACACACACACACATACATACATACACAGACACATATATACATACATACATATATATGATAAAATATTTTAAGTGGGGAAAAGAGAAAAGGGCAGAACACTGTCAGGACAATATTCTACTATTTCTACTATTTCTATTAGCACATTAAATATATGTGATACACACACACACACACACACTAATGATAGTGTTTCTGGATAAACTAGATGGTTACAGAAAAAATAATTGAGAAGTTACATAGTCAAATAGCTTTTTCATTTGTGTATGTGTGGGCTATTTTTTTTTAAAGATATTTATTTATTTATTTATTTTTTAGTTGTAGGTGGACACAATATCTTTGTTTTATTTTTATGTGGTGCTGAGGATCGAACCCAGTGCATTCCACGTGCTAGGCGAGCACGCTACCACTGCGCCATAACCCTAGCTCCTGTGTGGGCTATTTTTTAAATAATTAAAAAATTATATAGAATAGAAAGTATAATAAGCATGGAAATGTGTTAAGTAGAACAAAGCTACAAATTTAAGTGTACTGTGCTAACAGGCAAGGAAAAACTAGATACGCTATTGACAAAGGCAAAATAGAAAAAAAGAAAAAAAAGATTTATAAGGATGTCAAATTAGAGTGTAATTTTCTGCATTAATTTATATTAATATATTAAAGTTATTTATATGTATGCTATAGTTTGGATGTGAGGTGTCCCCCAAAAGCTTATGTGTGAGATAATCCAAGAAGGCTATGAGAACCTTAATCCAATCAGTGAGATAATCCCTTGATGAGATTAACTGAGTGAGAGCTAAAGGCCAGAAGGGTGTAGCTGCAGGAGGTGAGTCACTGGGGGGAGGGAACCCCCTTGCCTTTGGGGTACATATTTTGTATCTGGGGAGTGCAGTCTCTCTCTCTGTGCTTTCCGATCATCACATGTGCCTCTTCTCTCCACCACACTCTTCTGCCATGATGTTCAGCCTTAACTCAAGCCCCAAGGAAAGGAGTCAGCTGCCTATGGACTGAGACCACTGAAACTGTGATCTCCCCAAATAAACTTTTCCTCCTCTATAGTTGTTCTGATCAGGTTATTAGTCACAGCAGCAAAAAAGCTGACTAAAACAATGTAAAATAATTGATGAAGGAAAAAGATCCAGATGTATGATCTTACATGCTTGAGAATGTATTTAGTGACCACGCATGTGAATGTAAGTACATCTAGAAAAGCCCTGTCTAGTACCTGGTCACTCATTGATGCTAATATTATCTACTCCCTTCCTGTCTTCACCCCTCATAGCTACCCTACAGGGTGCAGGTCAACATCACAGCTTGTTTTATTTAGCCTTCTATAGAGGGTTGACTGAGAGTGAATTCTGGGAGCCACTCCAGGAAATCTGTGTCTAAACAAGCATGTTCTGTACAAATCTATATTTGGCAACATTTTAAGAGTATTCAGTATGGGATAATGTGCTGGGCCTTGCACTAAAATGATCTTTTCTTTTTAATTTTTTAAACAGATTCTGGCAGGTACAGGTACAAATTATATTTGGAAGATAAAGATAAACATCTGTTATGAGGTAATGACATCCAAACAAGTACTACTGACTTGGGACCTTACTAGAAAAAAACTTCCTTCTGTAGAAGCACATTTATTAGCCCTGACTCTAAAAAAGAAGAGTATTTCTTTTTTTTTTTTTAAAGAATTTTTTTTAAAATATTTTTTTAGTTGTAGATGAACACAATGTCTTTTTTTTTTTTTTAAATATTTTTTAGTTGTTGATGGACACAATGTCTTTATTTTATTGCTTTGTATGTGGTGCTGAGGATCGAACCCAGGGACTCACGCATGCGAGACAAGCGCTCTACCGCTGAGCTACAATCCCAGCCCCAAGAAGAGTATTTCTTAAGTTCCAGCACAAGTATACGGATCGCTGACTCAAAATGTTTGGTTCAAAGTGGCAAATTTTGGACTTTTTAATTCAGAAGTAGAATCTCTCATAGACTCTCAACTCTTACACAGTATTTTGTTTGGAAAAAAACTTAAACATTCATTTTAATCTTAAATACAAAGGGAAAATTCAGTTTTTGTTTTAGTTCAAGTGTTTACTAAGTATTCTAAATTAATTAAATATGATTTTTATCTATTACAAAGTTATAAAGTTGGGCTGGGATTGTAGCTCAGCGGTAGAGCGCTTGCCTGGCATGCGTGGGGCCCTGGGTTCGATCCTCAGCACCACATACAAAGCAATAAAATAAAGACATTGTGTCCATCTACAACTAAAAAAAATTAAAAAAAAAAGTTATAAAGTTATATATCTACTTGCTCCAATTCATAACACAGCTCATGCAAAAATTAAAATAAGTAAGACCTAATGAACTTGTGGGCAAAATAAAATTATTCATTTATTTAATAAATATTTGTTGAATATGTGCCATGTACTATAAAATGTGCCTATGAGTTTTTGCTCCTGACACCAAATATATGGTATCTTTCCCAACATCAATCAATTCTTCACTTCTCTGTCCACAAACTGATAATTCAACAATTCGATTTAATTCTTGACACTATCAACTTTGAGTTAGCATTAGCTATCACTAGTTAAAGGGCTTAGTCCCACAAGACCACCACCTCAGATGCCATGGATAGTTTGATCAATGAGCTATAAGCTCACAAGATAGAATTCTCAAGACCATCCCCTTATGTTCAAGAATTTGCTCACAGAACTCAGGAAAACACTTATGTTTCTTAGTTTATTATAAAGGATACAAGTCAGGAACAGCTAAATGGAAGAAATGAATATGGCAAGGCATATAGGGGAGGAGGCATGGAGTTTCCATTCTGTCTCCGGCAAGCACATCACCCTCCTGGTACTGAGATGTGTTTACCAAATGGGAAGCATTCTGGATCTGGTTGTTCAGAATTGTCACAGAGCTCACTTTCTAGCCCCCTGGCCTCTCCTCCCCAGAGGATAGAGGTTGGTGGGTAAGCTGAAAGGTCCAATCCTCCAATCGCTTGGGTTATTCTGATGACCAGCCCTATTCTAAAGATATCCAAGGGCTCCACTTAAACTCAGATGTGATTGAAACCCAAAACACAAAAGACATTCCTATAATTCAGGAAATTCCAAAAGCTCCGCGCCAGGATCAAGGAACAAAAACAAATATATTCCTTAAAATAACACAACACTAGATCACTGTAAATCTAAAATCCTGTGAAATTTAAAATGAAATTTAAACTGTATGATTAAAATATAAAACACTCTTAAAATATAAGGAATTGAAACTTCCTAATTCTGATAATGGGTAGCTATATTTAAAAAAAGAAAAGAAGAAAAGAAAAACTAGTCTTAACCAAGCTAGAAAGAAAAAAAAAAAAACACAAAAAGAATATGAACTAAAAAAATAAAAAACAAAACTCATTTTTAAGATGAAATAATGTGCACACATATATGTGTGCATGCACACACAAACACACACACAAATCCAAAGACCCTGGCATGATGGCATATACCTGTAATCCCAGCTAATGGGAAAAGGACTGTAAGTTCAACACCAGCCTGGGCAATTTAGTGAGACCCTATCTCAAAATAAAATAAAAAAGGTTTGTGATGTAGCTCAGTGGACAAGTGTTTGCCTAGCATGTGTGAGGCCCTGGGTTCAATCCCCAGTACTGCCAAAAAAAATCCAAAGTAGCAAATAATTTTTAGATGTGTTAGAATATAGTAGGGCTGGTGGATACAAGATCAGTATACAAGAATTACTTGTATTTCTACATACTAGCAAACAGAAACATAATTTAAAATGGTATTTTAAAAAAATCATGTATTGCCTGGTGCAGTAGCACACACCCTTAATCCCAGTTACTCAGGAGACTAAGGCAAGAGGATCAAAAGTTCAAGTCCAGCCTGGGCAACTTGGTGAGACCTTATCTCAAAATAAAATATAAAGGACTGGGGATGTAGCTCAGTGATACAATGTTTACCTACCATATGCAAGACCCTGGGTTCAATTCCCAGTACCACCAAAAAATAAAGAACAACAACAAAAATCATGTATCATTTGTTTTCTGTATGATCAAGTAAATTCCAACCATATCTGACCTTCCCACAGTTAACAGTTATAAATTATCAACAAAATACAAAAGCAAACAAAACCAAAGCCCACAAAGGACTGAAAATTTTTTAAAAAGTGAAGAAAAAAAAAAAACAGATTTAGTTGTAGAACAGAATTAATACTTGGGAGATAGGACTAGCATAGGCTGAATTACTCATTTTTATGACTTATATTTGATCACAGATAGTAGTAGGACCATGAACAGTGGCTAATTACCAGTGAAAATCCCATAGTCCTTATGGCTTAAGGAACCAAACTAGAGAGTCAAGGCAACCACAACCACTAGAAGATGTGTCCAGAAAGAGCAGTGTTAGGGAGGGAGAATCCCACTTTCTGTGTGTAAACTCTACCCAAATCTCTGGCTGATCATTGAACTAAGGAAGAAAGGAAAGAAGGGAGGGAGGGAGGAAGGAAGGAAGGAAAAAGAAATTGAGACTTTAGTAGCTTAAGAAATAGAGTTTGCAGTTTGAGTCTAACCAATTTAATAACCTGCTAATAAAACAAACAAATCACTCTCCTAGGGATTAACAGAATCTGGGATGTCTACAACACAGTCTTTACAATGCCATGATAAAATCCATGATTACCAAACAAATAAAGAACCCAAAGCAAAGATCATCAATGATGACAAACTCCAGGATATCCAAATGTTAGCATTAGCAGACAAGAATTTTTAATGCAGCTATTATCTGTCCTCAATGATTTAAAGGAAAACATGCTTGCAATAAAGGAAAATATGAGGTATCTCAGAGGAGAAACAGAAAATATTAAAAAGAATCAAATGGAAACTTTAGAAATTTTAATCTTTATAAGGATTGTTTCAGGTAGCTATTCCCATTTTTAAAATGTATACCAACAAACCCAGGCTCTGAGAAATGAGAGTATTTGAATCCAAAAACATGTTTGAACTTCTGTGCCCTTTGGGATCTGATCTGCCCTAACTTTTCCATTTGATTTAACTGGAATTGGACTCTATTTATTGTTAATTCCTGGCTGATTAATCCGCTGCAGTATGGAATTAGGATGAGAGAGACAGGAATCATGGAGGGTAGCCTAGAGAGACTCTTAGAGAAATGTGATTATCAAAGCTTTACATCAGGATGCTTATAGAACCTTTTAGAAAAATTAAGAAATAATGAGAATTGTTTCTTCTTTTTGAACAGGCAGAAAATATTTAAAGTTCCTACTGTGTTATCATAACATTTTGCTTAATTTGAATCATCTTTTTAAAAAAATATATATTTTTAGTTGTAGATGGACACAATAGCTTTATTTATTTATCTTTACATGGTGCTGAGGATTGAACCCAGTGCCTCACACGTGCGAGGCAAATGCTCTACCATTGAGCTACAGCCCCAGCCCTTGAATCAGATATTTTTAAAGAAGTAAGTTGTGGATATAGTTTAAATTCTCCTCTACTATCGTGCATGACTAAAAAGAACATTTTTTTTTTTGAATTCTCATGTCTACTTCTCTGATCCTCTCTTCTTCCTTCCATCATGGTTACCAATGTATATCTAGGAACTAGGGGTTTTTTTTAATTTTTTTTTTTTTTTAGTTGCAGATGGACACAATATCTTTATTTAATTTATTTTTATGTGGTGCTGAGAATCAAACCCAGTGCCCCACGCATGGGAGGCAAGCACTCCACCACTGAGCCACAATCCCAGCCTGGAACTAGGGTTTTGTCTGGAACTTCTTGTTTGGTTAAAAATTGTATTCTAACCAGGCACTGTGGCACACACGTGTAATCCCAGCTACTCAGCAGGCTGAGGCAGGAAAATTGCAAGTTTGAGGCCAGCCTAGGCAATTTAGTGAGACCCTGTTTTAAAATAAAATAAAAAGGTCTGGGAACTCAGCTCAGTGGTAGAGTGCTACCATGCATGAGGCTCTGGGTTCAAGCCTCAGTATTGAAAGAAAAATTGTTTTGTTTTTTACTTAAAAAAAGGGTTATCCTGGAGTTAAACAGCTCCTTAAAAACAAAACAAAACAAAACAAAAAATCCACAACACTATTTCAATGCCAGAACACTCGTCAAAAATGAAATATTTATTACAATTCTAATACAAATAGTTAATATGAAATTTTTGAAAGGAGAATGCTATTAACTAATCCCTAAATAGTACAAGATTTTCATAAGTTATAGTTCCTTAATAAAATGCAAGCCAACAACAGAATAACACTGCAAATACAGCTTAAGATGTTCTCTAAATAACAATCTCATATTAATTTCCATTTTTGGTTTCTATAAAATTTGGTTCTTTTAAAAAAAGATTATTTGTTCTTTTTAGCTACATATGAGAGTAGAATGTATTTTGACATATCATAGATACATGAAGTATAACTTCCCATTTTTATGGTTGTACATGATGTGAAGTTACGCTGGTTGTGTATTCATATACGAACATAGGAAAGTTATGTCTGTTTCATTCTACTGTCTTTTCCATTCCCACCCCCAACCCCACCCCCTGGTCCAATAGGGTGAACCTCCACTCCCTCCTCCTACTCCTCTACTCCTGCCTAGTGTGAGTCAGCATTCTCATATCAGAGAGAACATTCAGCCTTTTTTGGGGGGGGGGATTGGCTTATGTTATTTAGCATGATAGTCTCCAGTTGTATCCATTTACCAGCAAATGCCATAATTTCTTTTTTCTTAATGGCTAATATTCCATTGTGTATATATACCACATTTTCTTTATCCATTCATCTGTTGAAGGGCACCTAGGTTGGTTCCATAGCTCAGCTATTGTGAATTGAGCTGCTATAAACATTGATGTGGCCGTATCACTACAGTATGCTGATTTTAAGTCCTTGGGTATATACTGAGTGGGATAACTAGATCAAATGGTGGTTCCATTCCAAGTTTTCTGAGAAATCTCCATAATCCTTCCCAGAGTGGCTGCACCAATTTGCAGTTCTACCAGCAATGTATGAGTGTACCTTTTCTCCCTCATCCTGACAACATTTATTGCTACTTTTATTCTTGATAATTGCTATTATGACTGGAGTGAGATAAAATCTCAGTGTAGTTTTAATTTGCATTTCTCTAATTGCTAGAGATGTTAACCATTTTTTCATATAATTGTTGTTTGATTGTATTTCTTCTGTGAAGTGTCTGTTCAATTCCTTTGTCCATTTATTAATTGGGTTATTTGTTTTTTTGGTGTTAAGTTTTTTGAGTTCTTTATATATCCTAGAGATTAATGCTTTACCTGAGGTACAAGTGGCAAAGATAAAATTTGGTTCTTGCTTATACAAAATAAGTGGCTTAACCTCCTCTCCCTCAAATATCAGAAAAATTTACATCAAAAATAAATTTACATTAAAAATAAATTTACACTACATAAATTTACATTAAAAAATTTATATTAATAAATTTACATTAAAAATAAGAACTGATGTGGAAGGTAGAAAGAAAAAAGGAAAAGAAAGTAGAGGAGATCTTATGAAAATCAAAGGGAGATTAGTAAAATAAAGAAAAGGGACCGGGGGAAGGAGGAGGGATCAGAAATGGAAAATACTGGGGAATGATATTGGCCAAATTATATGATTATATGCATGTAAGAATATTTAACAAAAACTCCTACCATGTACATTTATACATTTGTACTCCTACCATGTATATTTGTACTATGTACAAATATAATGCACTAATAAAAATATGGAAAAAGTTGATAATATGCTATAATACAAACATGAATTGATTTTGTTGTTTATTTTTGTTTTTTTGATACTGGGGTTTGAACCCAGGGCCTTGCTACATGCTGGGTTGGAGCTACAACCCCAGTCCTGAATCTATTTTTATAATTTGCATGCCTTGAAAAAAAATCTCTGGTTCATAAGAAGCCACTGTGAATTCAGACATATTTCAACTATTGGGTTTTTAATGTTAAATTATAATTTCCAGGGCTGGGGCTATGGCTCAGTAGTAGAGTGCTCGTCTACCACGCATGAGGCACTGGGTTCGATCCTCAGCATCACATAAAAAAATAAAATAAAATAAAGATATTTTGTCCACCTACAACTAAAAAATAAATATTTTAAAAAATTATAATTTCCAAATATTTTATAAAGAGAAAATGAGAATACTATCAAGTATTTTTTGCCATTAATTCACACATAAAAGCAAAATACTATCCATTGGGGTTTATCCACATATCTTCTACAATATCAGTTTTAGACAGGGCTTTTCCATATACCTTTTTTTTGTAAGTCAGGCTTATTGAGGTAAAACTTACATTTATATAATTAACAGAAAATATCACCCTTTTAAGTGCTCAATTTAGTGAGTACTGACAAGTATGTATAGTTGTCTAACGAATACTACAATAAAGATACCTATAGGGCTGGGGTTGTGGCTCAATGGTAGAGCACTTGCATAGCGTGTGTGAGGCACTGGGTTCAATTCTCATTCAGCACCACATATAAATAAATAAATTAATTAATTAAATCAAGATTCATGCCAAGTAAAAAAAAGTTTAAAAAAGATACCTATAGTTACCGATATTGTATTGTACACTTGAAAATATGTTAATAGGGTAGATCTTGTGCTAAATGTTCTCACTACAACAAAATAAAATTTTAAAAATATATAGGCTTGTGGGGCACGGTGGTGCATGCCTGTGGCATGGGAGGCTGAGACAGAAGGATCATGAGTTCAAAGCTAGCCTCAGCCACTTAGCAATGCCCTAAGCAACTCAGCAAGACTCTGTCTCTAAGTAAAATACAAAAAAAGGCTGGGGATGTGGCTCAGGGTTGAAGTGCTCCTAAGTTCAATTCCCAGTACCAAAAAATTAATAATAATAAACATAAATATATATGTATTTATATCTATATCCAGAAGTTCTTTCATACACATAGGTCTGTGCTACATTTTTCACTGAAGAGTGTTCCAGTTTATTTAATTCTTCCCCTACAGGCGCATGTAATATTTTGGATCTTGAATGTCCCCCTAATACCCATGTGTTAAAGGAGTGGTCCCGGGGGATGCTATTGTGAGGGCACAGAAACTTTAAGAGGTAGGTCTTTTGGGGAGGTCCTTAGGTCCTTGGGGGTGTGCCGTGAAGGGGAATGTGGGACTCTGGCATTTTCTCTCTCTTTTGCTTCCCATCCAAGAGGTGAGTGGTTTTGCTCTGCCACAGGCCATCATGTGTTGCCTTGCCACAGGCCCAAAGCAATGGGGCCAATGGATCATGGACTAGAACCTCCAAAACTATGAGTCAAAATCAGCCTTTTCTCTTTTAAGTGGATTATCTCAAGTATTTTGTGTGATAGGAAACTGACACACACAGTGGGCATTCAGCCTTTTCTAATTTTCACTTGCCTAAGTAAATATTTCAAAGAGAAAATGATGTGAGAAAAATCTGAAGCAGAAACAAAACAAAACTATTTACTTTAGGGTCTGGGGTTGTGGCTCAGTGGCAGAGCGCTTGCCTACCACGTGTAAGGCACTGGGTTCGATCCTCAGCACCAGGTAAAAATAAATAAAATAAAGGCATGCTGTCCATCTACAACTACAAAAAAATTTTTAAAAAACTATTTACTTTAAAGAGATTTTCTAATAAAATAGGCTCTGTTTAGCTGAAAACTAAAATGCCTTTGTATCCAAGAAAATATATTTCATTTACAGTATTATAGGTTTCATACTTTTTTGGCCATTAAATATGACCATTTCCATATTTTGGTACGTTACAGTGCTCATTCAATTGTTTTGTGTAAAAGATCCTGTGCAGGATTGGTGACATTATCTCACTAAGCATCTCCCTGCCTCTTTTCCACCTGCATAAATCATTTTCTCCATTAACTCCCAACACTAGAGGGCAGCAGCCTCAGTAGTAATTAGCAGTAATGAAGAGAGCAATTAACTGATGAAAAATATACTCCTTTAGTAAAACCTGCACTAAAATACTAATCAACCTTTTATTGTGGGGAAATACTTCTATAAAACAGAACAAATGTGTAAATTAAGTAAAAATAATGAAACAGGTCAATCATGCTGTCTCTGCAAAAAGACAGAAGAAAAAAATCTAATTTTTATCCAAGAAGGAACCATGAAAATCTGAACTAATGGAATACAGTAGTATTTATATTCTTTTGTTAATCCAATGTACCGCACAAGTAAAATTAGGAGGAACCAAATGACGATAATTTTCTTTTTATTAGATTCTCCATATTCTGATTTTTAAAATAAGAGACAGGGAAAATAAATCTAGACCAAATATATAAACAAATAGGCTTTCTAATGGCCTTGTAAGAGACTTGAAGGAATTAAACAAAAATCCTTTTTGAAAGAAAAAAATAAGGCAAATAGTGTCCCCAAAGGACAACTAGAAGCAGCCAGTCTACCTATTTTGAAAATTGTCCGGTAGAAAGACTTTCAAATACAAATCTCTTCCATTTCAAATATATATATATATATATATACACACACACACACACACATATATAATATATTATATATATAATAGACTATTTTTAGAACAGTTTTAGGTTTACTGAAAACTGAGTACAGGGTATTCTCACATACACATCCCCCTTTCAGTTTCTTCTATTAACATTATATTGTGGTACATTTCATACAATTAATCCAATACTGATACATTATTGTTAAAGTACACAGACTACATTAGGGTTCATTCTTCCTAAAAGTCTCAAGGTTTTAGATGAATTATAAGGACATGTATCATTATTGTATCATACAGAACAGCTTTGCTGCCCCTGTTACACCTATTCCTCCTTCCTTTTTTGCTCCCCCAGCTCTATGATAACTACTGATCATTTTACTGTCTCCGTAGTTTTGCCAAAATTTTCCAGAATGACATGCAACTGGAATCATATAGTATGCAGGTTTTTCACATCCATTTCTTTCAGTCAGCAATCTTCATGTTTCTCCATGTCTTTTTATGGCCTTATATCCTATTTCTTTCTAATCACTTAATAATATTTCATTGGGTAGATACACCAATTTGTGTATCCCTTCACGTAGTGAAGGACAGCTTAGCTGTCTCTAATTTCAAGTACATTTTTAATTTGAAAAGTAAAAGAAGAGAGTCTTAGTTCAAAATGAAAGACTTAAACACTTGTCTGCTCTCCCTCCTGAGAACTTATTACAATGACAATGAGAAGAGTCAGTTCATACAGAGGAGTGGATGCGATTTCAACAAATATTTGAATGACAGTAAGTCTGATGATAGAAATCACAATGACAAAGCACAATAAGCCAAAACCCAAAACAGATTGATTACATATACATTTTTATCTATAATCAAAATTAAATCTTATTGCTGGGCATGGTGGTGCACACCTGTAATCCCAACAGCTTGGGAAGTTGAAGCAGGAAGATCATGAGTTCAAAGCCAGCCTCAGCAACTTAGGGAGGCTCTAGGTACCTTACTAAGACTTTGTCTTTGAAAAAAAAAATGGCTAGGGATGTGGCTCAGTGGTTAAGCACCCCCTGAATTCAATCCCTGGTATATATAAGAAAAAATTAAATCTTATCTATAACATGGATGAACCATGAGGATATTATGACAAGTGAAATAAACCACTCACAAAAATGATACTGTCTGATTTTACTTGTATGAGGTACCTAGAGTAATCAAATTTGTAGAAACAGAAAGCAAAATTGTGTTGCTAGGGGAAGGGAAGGAGGAAATGGGAAGTTGTTCAGTTTGGCAAGACAAAAAACTGGAGATTTGTAACAACAATGTGAATACACTTAAAAAAAAACTACTGAACTGTATACTTAAAAATGGTCAAGATGCTAACTATTATGTTATGTGTTTTCTACTATAATAAAAAATTGAATTGTGTGCTTCTGTCTTCTATTTGATTTTTAAAATAGTATAATCACTAGGGGTTATGGTTTGGATCTAGAATGTTTCCCAAAGGCTCTTGTGTTGAAGGATTGGTTCCCAATGCAGAAATGTCCAGAAGCATGGCTTTTGGGAAGTGATGGGATCATGAGGGCTTTAACGTCATCAATGGATCTGATGGATTTATCATTCAAATTGACCACTGGGAGGAGGGGGAAAATGTAGGCAGATGAGGCATATTTGGAGGAAGTAGGTCACTGAAGACATGCCCCTCGGGACTATAATTTGTCCCTTCCCCCTTCTTTCTGGCTGTCATGAGCTGAGCAGCTTTCTTCCTAAACACCCTTCTGTCATGTTCTGCCTCACCTCAGGCCCAAAGTAACTGAGCCAGCTAACTATGGACTGTAATCTCTGGAAGCATAAACCAAAATAAACCTTTCCTTCCTTAAGTTGTTCACATCAGGTACTTTGGTCACAGGGACGGAAAGGTGACTAATACACTAAGTTAAGACCATCTAAATATTCTTCACTTTAGATCCCGTAATGGACTCAGATTAAGCTTTCTTCTCTTAACATTCATTTTGTGTCTCCTGTGAGTTTTAAGATCAAATGCATTTTTTTTCTTAAGGTCCATTGATTAAATTTTCAAAATCATGCCCTGTTTTAGTTTGCTTCATTTTTAGACTATAACTTACTATAACTTACAAGTCTGCCCTTCCTTTTTTCCTCTTTTGGTGCTGCTGATTGAACCCAGGGCCTCATGTACGCTAGGCAAGTGCTTTGCCTCTAACACCCCAGCTCTCTTTTCTCTTTTCTTGCTTATTGAGGTGGGCCCTCCCTACCTCGTTCCTTCCCTTCCTCTCTTCCTTCCAAGAGTAATTGCTTTTCTTTGATGTTGTTATTGACAGAAAAATACCATCTTCACCATATCAGCAACATCTTCCAGTTTTTTACTACTAGGGCATAGATATTGCATTCTTTTTCAAGACATATTTCTTGAAGCCCAGTGTGGATCTAGTGCACTGTTACCAACTAGCATATCTACAATAGATGCCTGGGGTAGTTGCTCCACATCAAACTCCTCTCATATTTCCTACTTCCTTTTGCTATGTTTTTCCAACTCTAACTTTTATATTTTTTATTACATTTGGCAGGAGGTAGAAGTAGAATCACTTCTTATTCCTAATTTTCTAGAGCTCATTCTTGTTTTGTTTCTTTTTCATAGCATCTTTCTTTGATGGAATAATCCTCTATTTTAATTGAATTAGAAAAATTTAAGATCTTCTGTTCCCTGATTTATCTCTTTGTGTATATGTCTACGGCTTTATCTTATTTTTCATGTAAACGGTTTTCTTTATAGCTTTTTTTTAAATTTTTTTTTAGTTGTTGATTGACCTTTATTCATTTATTTATATGCGGTGCTGAGGATCGAACCCAGTGTGTCCCACATGCGAGGCAAGTAATCCCAGCCCTCTTTATAGCTTTTAAGAAAAATTTTTTTTAGTTGTAAATGGACATAATACTTTCATTTTATTTATTTTTATGTGGTGCTGAGGATTGAACCCAGTGCCTCACACACGCTAGGCAAGCCCTCTTCATATAGCTTGATCCTTAGTTATTGGCATCCACAGACTTTTGAGGTAGCCAGTGTGGGTTTTCTCCATTTTTGTACATAGAATATATTTTTTGCCAGTATCCTCTAAAACAGAATGGCCAGTTGGGAGGTCTGTGTTTATGAGTTATTGTCCCATAGACTTCTTTATTATTTAAAGTTTCAAAGAAATAACGAAAAGACGAACAGCATAACTATCAAAATTTAGGAAGTGCTACCATTTAGATATGGTTTGTCCCCCAATAGTTCATGTGTTGAAGACTCGGTCCTTAGTGCGGAGGTGTTGAAGTGGTGGAAACTTTAAGAGGTGAGGCCTAGTGAAAGGCAATTGGGTCATTGTAGGCACTGCCTTGGGAAGGAAATGCTAGTTTTGTGGAGTGAGTTCCCACACAGTTGTTATTAAAAACAAACAAACAAAAAAACAAAGGCTGGTCCCTCCTAGCTCTCCGGCTTTCTGTTGTACCTGTGATCTCTCTTGATTGTACTCCTGCCATAATGCCATCAGCCATGAGGCCCTAACTAAAGACAAAAGAAAGGCACTACCTGTTCTTGGTTTTTTGCCTCCAAAATGGTGAGCTACATAAGCCTCTTTTCTTTATGTATTACCCAATCTTAGGTATTTATTGTAGCAATGTAAAACGAAATAATGAAGGAGACACAGAGAACAGTGTGAGTGAGCTCCCGTGCTTTTATAGCACAGGCATATATTTGTCATACTATCTAAAGATTTTTTTATATCAAGAAATAGTGGCTCTAGCATATTATTTTGCCTACTTATGGTAACTACAAAAATAACTAATAAACCATTAAAAATGGCATTTAAGGAGCAAACTAAGAGAAGAGAAGAGATAATTAGGAGCACTGATTTCCATGATAATCCCTTCTGTACTATCTTTAAAAAACTATAAGTATGCATTTATCCAAAATAAGTACAAATAAATTGAAAATAAAGTGATAGAAATTGAGTAGAATGAAAGAAATCTGGGAATAAAAAATTAATTTTAATTCTAAAAAGAAAAAATACAAACACTCATTTATATGTACTAAATTTTTTGGACAAAGGGAAAATATTGTTGCCAAGGAGACCAAAGCAACTGTTGAGCAGCTCTTAACAGCAACAACAACAAAAAAATCCATGACAGTTTATTATGCAGGATCTTATATCCTCTAGCTTTACAAAAGCCAATAAAATGGTTTTAATGAGGTCCTTGAAACTTGGCTATGGTATCACTAACATTTATTGAATATTCAATTTATAAAGTATATTACAATAAGACTAAAAGTCACATGACAGGTTCTAGTTCCAAATCTTCCACTTAAAGGCCATACCTTCTTGACTATATCATTTCCCTTTTCTGAGCCTTTTTCTTTATTTGTAAAAATGGGGATAACTAGGCTGGGGTTGTGGCTCAATGGTAGAATGCTTGTCTAGCATGCATGAGGCACTGAGTTCGATCCTTATCTTTTTGCAATATTTTTAACACTTACATACAGTTTTATTTGTTCAAGGCCATTAAATACATACTAAAGCCCTGCTATGACTTGGTCTTCACACTTTTCCAAAAATTCTATGCACCCTGAGCTATTGCAGAAACAAATGCGCTAACTATGCACATTAAAGTTCCAATCTCTCTGCTTGTCATAGTTCTCTCTACCTAACAAGTCTAAATCTTAACTAATTCTGAAAGCTCAACACAGGTAACTTTTTTTTTCATGAAGACATTTTAAATACCATCAAAGCTAAAATTAGTGATTTGGGTGGCCAAGGCAAATAGCAAATTACCCTCAGATCAATTTATAATTTATCACATACCATTAGAGTCCTTAACAATCAGCAGCATGTGGTAGGTTCCTTTTTTAACAAATAGGTATTAATCAGGTGTTAAATTCATTTTCCCTATATTAAAAGACTATGTGCTATCAACAAATCATGGAATAAATGCTATAAGTCTGATTTGTTATTTGACATTTCTGTCCTCTAAATTTCAGTGCCCTGGGACGTAACCTAGCTTACTTACAATATCCATCTACAGTAGATACACTTTTGTTTCCCAATTAAAATATTTTCCTTATTCAAAAAGGGATCATGATCACACATAATGACAAATGAAGGGCATTCTAATACTATATGGATACTCTTAAGAATTATTTCATATGAATATAAAGAAGTTAAGAGGCCTCCTATCTCATTCACAGCAGTTTCTCCAAAAATAATTTGGTGTTTCAAAAACAAATGATAATTTGGTTGGATTCTTCAGGATCATGAATAGATCATTGGGTTTTACCATAGCTGTTAAGTGGTGGGAGGTACCGTACCTGAAAATGTATGTTTGTGTTTCTTCTATTTTTTTTCACATTTTGTGGACAAAGCACATTTATAAAAATTTTAAATTAAAAAATGAATCATTAATATATTTATTATTTCTATTAAATAATTAATAAAAGTATTTAAATTTATTCTTGCTAAGGGCAATTATTATTTACTCCCTGTATTATATTTGTTAGCCTTTGTTTCATCTTTCCTTCTATATTCTTTGAAGTTCTGACTCATATCTGTCTAACCTTTATCTCCTACAGGTTTTCAGCCAATGCCTTGTATGCAGAGGGCACTTTCAAATAAATTAAGACTTTCTATTCCACATTTAATGAAGGTGTTCCTTGTTCTTTTTGTACGTATTCTACCTTCTCATAAAGTATCCTTGACCATCCAATCCACAGATGACTCCCACTTTTGAACTCCTATGAAATCTGACTATAAACCATTTAATTGCCATAAAATTACTCTAGCATTGTTATTATGTGCAATTTTTAGCTTTTAAATATTTCAATATATCTCAACAGTATCTAGGCATAGCATGGACAATTAATGAAGGTTAATTCATTCAACCAATATTTTAAAAATTAATCAGGACATTTATTAGGGAAAATATAGTCAAAATAGGCACCAAAGGACAAAGGCTTGCTACTCCAAATGTGGTCCACAGACTAGAATCATTGGTATTACCTGGAAGCTCACTCTGAGGCAGCCTCACAGGCTCCACCCCAGCTCTCTGAATCAGAACCTGCATTTAAAGACCCTGAAAATGATCTATAAGCACTTAACATTTGAGAAGCACTGGTTTAGACTCCAGAAGAATTAGAATGCCCAAGATGCACATGACCACGTAATGTGAAATACCTCATCATAATACCTTATCTGTTGGTTATCCTTATCCGCTGACTGACAGCTTATTGAAGACAGGAATCCTTTCTATATTCCTCATCACTAGTATTTCTTGGCTCTAATAGGGCCTAGAACATCACCAAATGCTCAGGTTTTCTTTCTTTTTTTTCACTGAATGAATAAATGATTGAACAAAGTAAAAATAAAACTTTTTCAGAAATCTAATCCTTTAGAAATTCTTTTGTACAACATGATTTCACATACTACCATGCAAATCCCCTAATTTAGTATTATTAATTCAGTTTTAAATGGGTTGTCTTCTCTGGTTCAACACATGTATTTTTTTATGCACTGGACAAAGCAAAAGCTTGGTTTATCATCCTCCGTTAGAGCCTCCATAGGCTTCTATTACAAGTGAGACAGTTGTATTTTAATTTCTGTGTTCACGAATCCATTCCATATGCCTGCACAAGAAGAGGGTGAAACCAGAGGAGCGGGTGAGGAAAAAACAATTTTGTATCAGGAGTATCATATGAAACCTAGAAAACACCATTTTTTGAACAGGATACTTCCAGAAAACAAAGGCCAGCAAGGGAAAGAAATAAGTTAAGCGAACCTTTGCCTTACCCAAGAGCAAAAGGTGATACCAGAGAACACCAAGGAGTGATAAAGACCAGCGACTACCTAGTGACAGAAGATGGAAACACACCAGACCAGCACTAAAGCGGATAGAGGTAAGAAACCTCCAAGAAGGATGCCAGAAACCACTTGCAGGTTTGCAGAGGAGTTAAGACAGAAAAGAGGAAAGAAATAGCTCTGTGAAGGGTAAAACTTACGACGATAATTATTTTTGAAAATGAGAGATGACATGCACTGAAGGGAGGAGAAAGAAGGGTTTGCAATTTAGCGCACTGCAAAAGGAAGCGAATGCGGATGTCCCTGACCAGCCCAGACCACCCGAGGAAGGCGGCCCAAGCTTAAGTGGGTGGCAACGCCCGGCACTCCTGGCCATCTCCTCCGAAGCCTGTGGAGCCCTGGATGGCGTGGGAGGGCGTGCAGGAAGAGAGGTTGCATGGCAGTTGAGCAGGTACCTACCTTGTCCCAACGGAGCCACTGCCCGATGGCCGTGTCTAGCTGAGGGTCTCCGGTGCGGTAGGGGGCGTGGAGCAGGTTGGAGTTCAGGTCTCCCTCTGCGTTTTCAGCCATGGCAGCGAGAAGTGGGTGTGCGGGCCTGAGGGGCCAGCGAAGACACCGAATTGGGGAACCTGGATGTGCTCACCAGGGTCCGGACTCCCCCTCCTCACTGAAGGGCATCGGAGACCAACTGCAGCGTGTTAGTGCCACCTCCTGTCGTAGCTCTAAGGAACCTAGAGGGCGGGCAGATACCGCCGTCCGCGCCCCAGCGGACCAAGTCCGGGTCTCTGCGCGATCTGACTGAAGCTGGCGTGCGCCTAGAGAACAACAACAGTCCCAGATGTCTGGGTCGTGGCTACGGCCGCCGCCGCCGCCCTTGCCGCCTCAGGCCCCGCCCCCGCGCCGTCAGCCCCGCCCCTTCCCGCGCCCGCTGATTCGAGTCCCCAAGGCTGGAGGCGCGAGTCGGGGAGCGTGTGCCCGAGGTCTCCTCAGCCGCGCGAAATTACGGTCCGCCGGGGTAGTGAGGAAAGGGTGCACGGCTCTATCATTAAAAATTTGCCTTCCCGCCAGGCGTCTTATCCTCGCTGCCACCTCCACAGTCCTATGCATTTCCTTTCTTCTATGTGCTGTCAAGCACCCCCCGCCCCGGAGTAGCCCGCCTCAGCAATTCTCTCCGGTGCCTGACCACCCCCCGCCTCCCCCGCTTCCTGCTTTGTCTGGGGTACGCGCCCGGGCGGAGGCGCGGGCTGCCCGCGCGCGGCCTCACGGGAATGGTAGTTTTTTCCTTTCCAGCGCGCTAAGACCACCCGACCGCTCGCTGTAGCCGGCGCGCTGCCTTTCCACAGAGGAAAAAGCTCTACCTCGAGTCTGTGCCCTGTCCACATGCCCTGTGCCTGTTATGCGGCGCTTCATGGCATTAAGTTAAACAAGGAGTGCCATGGTAAGGCAACAACGTGTATCCATTTATCCATTTAACGAGGCGCCTTCTGTTATCCAGCCATCCTGTGAGGTAGGTGGGCGTCATCCATTCCCGTTGTACACACAAAGAGGGAACGGACAGGTGAAGCGAATTTTCTAAGCAGCGATGTCTTTGCTCAGCTGCCACGGTGGGCTAGGCGGTAGGGAGAACAAGATGACTGCAAAATAGATAAGGAAATTGTTGAGCGGGAAGATGACTGGAAAATAGATAAGGAAGCTGTTAATCGCAATGTAAGTAAGGTTGTACAAGTCATGAATACATTGGGCAGTGGCACTGGGAATACAGGAGGAGAAGAAATTTGTTCTCCCAAATGGAAATAATCATTGATTTCTTCTCATCTTCAACGGAATGTGCACCTGTCAAGCCACATAACTTGAGGTCTGGGAAAATGCTGTGTTCTTACCTGTCGTCCAACTCAGGTGTTCTCGAGTTTCTTGGTGTGGCCTTCTTACAATAGCTATGATTTTGATCAAGTATATTACAGCTCTCCGTAGCCAGCTTTTTGTAAGGAGGTATAAAAATATTTACAGCACAGCTGCACAGAAACATAATGAGTGGTTTAAAAATGTTTTGAGGTTCATAGATAAAAGACATAATAAATTCAAAGCATTATTTTCTTTCCTTTAAACTTCTGTTTACCATAATAAAATCTAAACTACCAAAGTACAAAAAGCCTTGTGGTGCCAGTTCCTAAAAAATGTCATGCCATAGTTGGGAGCTGGAGTTCTTGCTAAGCAATTGATTGTTTCTTTTATGAAGTCTGCAGGTTCTTTTAATCACATGAGCCTGGAAAACAACCATGTGTCTGGGAAAGAACTTCATCTTCCATTATCATCATGATTATTATCCATGAAAAACATTAAAAACTTAGTCAATACTAAGCATTATGCTAGGAGCTGAGGCTACAAGAATATGTATAATTGTTTATTTCAAGAACTAAAATCTGTCTGGAGAGACAGGATATATGCAAGAACATGTAGCCTATGATAAATAGCAAATAGTTGTTGGAAACAACTGGTAATTTGAGTTTGAGGTGACCAGTAGAATCATCGAGCTGCACTCAGCTTTAAGGAACAGAATATAAACATGTCAAGGGAAAAGGTAGAGGGCATTTCAAATGCAAAGACCAATATTTCTCAAATCTCCCTAAGAGATTATTTAAAATGTACTGTATATTCCTGGATACTGCCCCCACAGATTCTGAATCAGTATGTATGGATAGGACCTAAGTACCTATATAAAAATATGTATTGACTGTGAGGTGGCCATAATCTTGCAGCTCAAAGTGTGATGATAGGACCAATGTATTGGCATCCTCTAGGAGCTTATTAAGAAACAGAATTTCAGATCTAAAACCAGTTCTACTGAATCAGAATCTACATTTTTACACGATCCAGTGATGATTTATATTTAAATTTTAGAAGTTTTAGCTTTATAAGACAATTCTTTTTCAATCCTGCATATACTACCAAATCAACAGAACATTTAAGAAATGGAATTATTTAGGGCAGATATAGAAAATAGGAAAAATACAAGCTTTAATTTGATATCAGAGTTAGCCAGCCTTCACTTTTATAAATAAGATCATGACAGACATTAACTGGTTACCAGAAATCTTGTCCAACAGATTAAACTTATTACTTAAGCATTGATGGATAACCAAGGCCATTGATGGGTAACCCAAAACTCATCAAATTTAGGAACAATGTCAAAGTGTTTCCAGAAGGGAGAGTATAGCAGTTTCTCTAGTCTTGAAAAGTTCAGAAGCTTTTATTTCTGTTGTAATTTGCCCTTGGCATTGTGTATTTTTATTTCCTAAGTCTGTCAACCCTAACCATGGTTATGAAAGAGAATATTCTTTTTGGTTTTCAGAACAGAAATGTCTTCTGAAGAATGCATTGTTAGGCAAAATCATTGTGTGAACATCAAAGGCTACAACATCACTGCATGATGAAATCTTAAGGGACTACCTCTGTATATACAATCTACCTTTGACCCAAACATTGTTCTGTGATGCACAACTGTATAATATAATTAATAAGTATGTAATACATATAACATTATCATATATAGTTATGATATAGTATATTGCATTAGCTTTCTGTTACTCTGACAAAATACCTCAGATTAAAAAACTTCAAAAGAGGAAAGATTTATTTTGGTTTTCAGTTTCAGAGGTTTCAGTTCATAGTTGGTTGGCTCCATTATTTTTGGGCCTGTGATGAGGCAGCATATCATGGCTGGAAGCACTGGTATAGCAAAGCTGCTGGGAATGGTGGCCAGGAAATAAAAGAGAGACAGGAAGGACCAGGGTCTCAATATCTCCTTCAAGGGCACATCTCCAGTGACCTAACTTCCTTTCACCACTTCAGAAGGTTCCACCACCTCCCAATAGTGTGACAGGGTGAGAACCAATACTTCAAGTACAAGCCCCCATTTGGGGAGACATTTAAGACCCAAACTATAGCATGATATTTATATGTTGTATGTTAGTATATATGATACAAAAACGTGTAATAGACTTAATATTTCATAATCACCCCCTCATGGTTCAGAAAAATAATATCACATACTAGGTATATATTTGTATACATGTATTTATATTTCTCTATATAAATATTTATTATACACATACTATGTATATATTTGTATACATGTATTTATATATTTCTCTCTATATATATTTATTATAATAATATAATATAAATAAATATTATATTATTATTTATATATTTCTCTATATAAATATTTATTTGTTAGATAAGTAGCAAATGATAAAGCAAATAGGGGGAAATGCTAGCAATAGGTGAACCTGGGTACTGTATATATGGGTATTTTTTTTATTTCTGTTTTTCTAACTTTAAAATTATTTTCAAATAAAAAAGTGTAAAAGAAAAACCTCAATTATCCATTTCTTGGTTATTTTTAAAAATTGAATTTCTAAGACTTGATGCTCTCATTCTGTTAGGGTAGCAAGAGATTAAATTTTTATTAATATCAGAAGGTTCCCTCTTCCAAATTTATATGACACAAGGGGAAACACAGAGTGTACAGCTGTAACTCATCCAGTTTCCTATTAACATCTGTGTTGTTTAGGGCCATACTAGTCACTGATACTGGAAGTCTGACAGCTTTCTCCTTGCATTAGTATTCATAAACAATCACCAGGAAACCTGGTTGAGACTCTGAATCTGAAAACGTCTGTCTAGATTTACCATACAGCCATCTCCTCCAAAATCCTGTGAATTTCTTGAAGTGCTTCACCAAGAAGAGCTCAAGGACTGTATTATCTTCTTATCTTAAGACTTCAAATATTGAGGAAATTTATCATTCTGCTCTGTGAATACTGCCCAAAAGAAGTATTTTCTTGTTGCTCACAAAGATACTTGTCATAAACATTAGTGAGTTCTTTATTTAAAAAGAAAAAAAGTGTCCAAAAAGGAAGTACTGCAAGCAACTCTACTTTTAGTGCTAACACATATAACCTCCTCTTAGGAAAGGAGAAACAACACCAACAAATAAAAAAGAGAATGGATGCAGAACACAATGAGGATTACAGTAAAATAAGGTGAAGAACCCAGGTGCAAAATGCAAACCAACATTTAATCTCAGGTTTGAGGTACACAGTTGTTACCCAGGAGCGAGTATCTCATTACATTTTCAGTAGCTTTACTTCCATAAATCATGTATCATATAATTTATCCATTTAAAGTGTACAATTCAGTGGGTTTTTTATTATATTCACAGATATGAATAAATATCACAGTCAATTTTAAAAACATTGTCATCACCTTAAAAGGAAACCTGTGCCTTTAGCTATCAGCTTCCTATGAGTTTCTCCACCTCTGGGGCTAAGCAGCCTCTAATCTTTCTAAACATTTTCTAAACATTTCATTTAAACAGAATTATATAATATATGGTATTTGTGACTGGATTATTTTAATTAGCATAGTGTTTGCAAAGTTCATCTATATTGTAGCATGTATTAGTACTTCATTCCATTTTTACTGCTGAATAATATTCCAGTGCATGGATATACCAAATGTCACTCATCTGTTGATGCACCTTTGAGTCATTTATGCCTTTTGACTACTATGAGTAATGTTACTACAAAGATTCATGCAAAAGTTTTTGTGTGAAATATGTTTTCACTTCTCTGAAGTATATGACTTAATAGATTTGCTGGATCATATGGTAACTCATTTGAGGAAGTCCTATTGACTCATGATGCTGAGAATTTTTTTGTTTTTTGGTACTAGAGATTGAACCCAGTGATACTGAGGCACATTCCCAGCCCATTTTAATTTTTTTATTCTGAGACAGAGTCCCACTATGTTGCTTAGGGCTTTGCTAAGTTGCTGGGGCTGGCCTCAAACTTGTGATACTCCTGCCTTAGCCTCCTGAACTGCTAGGATTACAGGCATGCACCACCATCCCTGGTGATGCTGAGACTCTTTTTATGTGCTTATTGGCCATTTGTATACCTTGGAGAAATATATGTACAAATTCTTTGTTTTCTTATTATTAAGTTGCAAGTTTTCTGATATTTTTGGATTTAAAGGTAAGTTATAGCTGATACAAATCAAATATATGATGTGCAAATGTTTTCTCTCATTCTGTGTTTCTTCATATTTGGATAGTGTCTTTTGAAGCACAGAAGTTTTTAGTTGGATAAAACCCAATTTACCTATTTTTCTTTTGTTGCTTATCATTTGTTGTCATATCAAAAAATGTTTTACCAAATCCAAGGTCATGAAGATTAACCTTGTGTTTTCTGCTAAGAGTTTTATATTTTTTAGCTTACATTTCTGATCTTGATTCATTTGAGTTCATTTTTGTATATGGTGTAAGGAAGGGATCTAACCTTATTCTTTTAAAATACAGTTATCCAGTTGTCCTTGAAAAAGACTATTCTCTCCCCCATTGTATGGACTGGGCACACTTGTTGGAAGTCAGTTGACCACAAACATGTGAATTTCTTTATGGACTCTTAAGTACTATTCCATTGGTCTATATGTCTATACTTGTAGCTAGTACCTCAGTGTCTGGATTACTGTTGTTTTGAGGTACATTTTGATACGTGGAAGTATGAGTCCTTCTTTTTCAAGATTGCTTAAACAATTCTATATTACTATTCTATATAAGTTTTACAGTCAGTCAGTTTCTACAAATAAGTCAGCTGGGATTTTGATTGAATTGAATTGAATATATAGATCAGATTGGGATCCATTAACATCTTAACAATGTTAATTCTTCTGGTCTATGAACATAGATGTTTTTCTAATAATAGATCTTCTTTAATATCTTTAAAAATGTTTGGTGGGTTTCAAAGTATAGGTTTTGCACTTTCTTTTGTTAAATTTATTTCTATTTTTTCCTTTTTGTGCCATTGCAAATTGGATTTTTGTTGATTTTACTTTCAGATAGCTCAAGTGTATGAAAATAAAATTGATTTTTATATATTGACCTTTTATCCTGCAATCTTGTGGAACTCATTTATTACTTCTAATAGTTTTTTTTTTTAAATTTTTTTTAGTTGTAGATGGACACAGTATCTTCATTTTATTTATTTTTATGTGGTGCTGAGGATCAAACCCGGTGCCTCACGCATGTGAGGCAAGCGTTCTACCACTGAGCCACAATCCCAGCCCTCTAATAGTTTTTTTAGTGGATTCCTTAGGATTTACTTATTTATTTAGGTGCCAGGGATTGAACCGGGGGTGCTTAACCACTTAGCCACATCCCCTGCTCTTTATTATTATTATTTTGAGACAAAGTCTCACTAAGTTGCTTAGGGTCTCCTTTAGTTGCTGAGGCTGGCCTCGAACTTGCAATCCTCCTGCCTCAGTCCCTCAATCCTTAGGATTTTCTACATGCAAGATTGTGTCACCTGTCCAGAGAGACAGTTTTACTTTTCAATTTGAATGCCTTTGACTTCTTTTTCTTCCTTAGTTGCCCTGGCTAGAACCTTCAACAATACAATGTTAAATAGAAGTGGCAACAGTAGACCTCTTTGTCTTGTTCCTGATGTGAGGGGGAAATGCACCCAGTCTTTCACCATTAAGTACAACGTTAACTGTACTTTATCAGACTGATAAAGTTCCCTTTTGTTTCTAGTTTGTTGAGGGTTTTATCATTAGTGTTATATTTTTAAAAACTTTTTCTGCATCTAGTGAGTTGATCATATGAGTTTTATTTTTTATATTGATACAAAAATTAATTTTTGGAAGTTAAACCAAACTTTCATACTATTTGGTCATGGTATATAATTGTCTTATGTGTTTTCTGGATTTAGTTTGCTAGTTTTGTTGAGGATTCCTGTGCTAGTTTTTGTGAGAGATATTTTCTGGAGTTTTCTTTTCTTGTGATAAAATTTTCTGGTTTTGGTTTCAGAATAATACTGCCCTCATAAAATGACTTGATAAGAATTCTCTACTCTTCTAATTTTTGGAAGAGCTTGTAAAGAATTGGCATTAGCTTGGTGTGGTGGTGCATACCCAAAATCCCCACAACTCAGGAAGGTAAGGCATATGGATTACAAGTTTGAGGCTAGCCTTGGCAATTTAGCAAGACCCTGTCTTAAAATTTAAAAATGTCTGGGATATAGCTCAGTGGTAAAGCACCCTTAGGTTCAATTCCCAGCACCGCTAGAAAAGTGACATTAATTCTTCCTTAAATATTTGGTAGAATTCATTGATGAAGCCATGTGGGGCTTCACTTTCTTTGTGGGAAGTTTCTGAATATTAATTTAATTCTCAATTTCTTAGAGAATCAAACTGTGATCTTAATCATCTTCTCTCTATTACAGTAATATTAGTATCTTTTAAAACTAAGTCCAATGAACTAGTCCTGGATACCTGAATAAAAAGCTGTTAGAAGATGGAGCTTCGTTTTAAAACCTTAACTCTTGCATAAATTATTTAAGTTCAGCTTCATGTAGTGAACATTAACGTGTCTATAGTGTACAGGTACCTTTGCATATATTCTGGACTCAGGAATAAACAGGACAAACAGGCCTTGCCCCTATGAAGTCTTGGGTAATAGACAAATACATCCTTGAAATACACTGTGATGATTGCTTTGGGACAGTAGTCTATAACACTGTGGAACTACAGAGGAGGGGCACTAAATTCAGACTATAAGGGCTACGGTAGGCATCTGAGAGGAAGGCTTAGCTAAATTTGTTAAGTCTTAAAGTTAGATAGCTTAAATTCTCCAACTCTGGTCATTATTCAAGATTATTTGGATTTTCTAGGTCCTTGCATTTCCATATAAGTTTTAGAACAATTTCTACCAAAAAAGTCCACTTGGGATTATGATTAGGATCATGTTAAACCTCTAGATCTGTTTAGGGATAAAATTGACATCTTAAAAATATTGAGTTTTCCAGTCCATGAAAATGATATATCCATTTTTAAAAGATTTTCCTAATTTCTCTTAGCAATAATATGTAGTTTTCAGTGTAGAGATCTTAGAAGTCCTTAAATGTATTCTAAATATTTTATACTTTTTGTGCAAATGTAAATGGTATTGTTTTTATAGCTTAGCTTGAAACTGAGGAATAAATAAGAGTTAGGAAATAGGTATAAGCATTCTAGGCAAAGGAAACAAAACAAGGATATTTGGATGCAGAAACCTAAAAATGACAGATATCTGCTATTAGTCCCTTTTATGATGCTGACAGGAAAGAAATTGGGCTGAGTAAATAAAACAAAAAGGCATATTCTTTTTGAAATCCAGAGACTATAACTATATACCTAATAATGTAATACTATGTACCAATATCTATCAGGTAGATAATATCTTATCTAATATTAGAACAATAATAAGTGGCTGAATTAGTTTAAATTTTTGTTTAAAACTTTTGTTTTGTTTTTGGTACCAGGGATTGAATCCAGGGGAGCTTAACCACTGAGCCACATCCCCAGTGGCCCTTTATAAAAATTTATTTTATTTTATTTTTAAAAATATTTTTTAGTTGGATCTTTATTTTATTTATTTATTTGCGGTGCTGAGAATTGAACCCAGTGTATCACACATGCTAGGCAAAGGCTCTACGACCCCAGCCACGACCCCAGCCCCTTAAATTTTATTTTGAGACAGGGTCTTTCTAAGTTGCTAAGGCTGGCTTTGAACTTGGAATCATCCTGCCTCAGCTTCACAAGCTGCTGGGATTACAAGTGTGTACCACCACTCCCAGCTTAGTATAAGCTCCTTTAGAAAATAAATTTGAAGAATTTATGCTGCCTGACTTCAGGACTTACTAAAGTTACATTGATCAAAAGTGTGTGGTACAGGCATTAGAATAAACAAATAGATTGATGGAACAAAGTAAATGGTCCCAAAACAGACTCACAGTCCTTTGGTTCTCAACAAAAGCACCAAAGCAAGCCAATGAGAAATGAAAAAATATCTTGCACATATGTTGTTGAAACAACTGAGTATCCACCTGGGGAGGGGGGGATCAAACTCAACCCCTACCTCCCACCAAATATAAAAATTAATTTTAGGGGTTGAGGTGTGGCTCAGTGGTAGAGTGCTTGCCTAGTATGTGTGAGGCACTGGGTGCGATTCTCAACACCACATATAAATAAATAAAAATAAAGACCCATTGACAACTAAAAATATTTTTTTAAAAAATTAATTTTAGACAGATTATTGAACTGAACAAAAAGCAAAATTGTAAAGCTTTTACAGAAAAAAACAAATTAAAATATCTTTGCTCCTGGGAAATAGGTAAAATGTTTCTTAGCATAGAGAAAGCATTAATTACAGACACATAGAATTGATAAATTGTATCATTAAAATTAGAAACGTCTACTCATTGAAGGACAGCCTTAAGAAAATGTGTTGGGTTACAGATTAAGGGAAAATGTTTTCAAAATATGTAACTGATTATGAGCCGGGTATAGTGGTGCACGCCTGTAATCCCTGCACTTTGGGAGGCTGAGACAGGAGAATCATGAGTTCAAAGCCAGTCTCAGCAACGGTGAGGCACTAAACAATTCAGTGAGACCCTGTCTCTACATAAAACACAAAATAGAGCTGGGGATGTGGCTCAGTGGATGAGTACTCCTGAGTTCAATCCCCAGTACCAAAAAATAAAAATAAAAAATATATATATATCCAATTATGAATTGCTATTGAGAATATATAAGGAGAATTTCTACAAAGCAATAATAAAAAGATAAAAGCAAACAGGGCTGGGGATACAGCTCATGTGGTTCAGTGATAGAGTGCTTACCTAGCATGTGTGAGGCCTTGGGTTCAATCCCCAGCACTGCAAAAAACAAACAAGAAAAAAAATCTACTACATCTTTTGATTGCAAATGACAAAAGCCAGCTTAACATAATTTAAGCAGAAACTGAGTTTTCCTGTAAGTACAGTGTAAATGTACTGAATACTACTGATCTATATACCTAAAACTGGTTAAAGGGGCATATTTTATTGTTACATCTGTTTTCAAATGTCTATTTTCACATATAATTCAAATTTTAAAAAATTGAATTTATTTGCTGTATGCCTGAGAAAGATAAGGGAGGAGCTAGTGTCAGGGACCCCTGGATCCTAACAGAAGGACTCTCTCTCCGTCTTTCAGAGATGGAGAGACTTCCAGAGAAGTGGAAAACACTTCTCTGTTTTCCCCCAATCTCTCCTACTTAATTTCAGAATAAGACAGTTGTGATTACACACCTCCAGGCAAAAACATCATCCTAGCTAGAAGCCCCCAAAGGAGAGAGGATTTCTCTGCCTGCTTCAGTAGGTGTAATTTTCAGGGAATGCTTGATCCAGATGAATCACATACTCTCTGTCCCTGTGGCCATTGAGGGGATGGTAGAATGATGAATCATGTCATTAGAGTCACATAAAATGGATAGTGATGAGCAGCATTTTCTGAAAGGAAGGGCAGGGTTCTGCTACTAGAAGAAGGGGAAAAGGAATGCTATACAGACAAGAAAAGCAGATGCCTTCCATATTGATTTGTATTTTCTTCCTTGACTTTTAAACAAATTTGTTACCATCTATCAATCATGCCTCTCAATTCCTTCTAAAAAGTCCTAATTCTCCTTTGCATATTCAGCAACTTTACAGTGTGCTATGCAGTCTTCTAAGTGCTCGGGACACAGTGATGAACAGAGTAGCATGAATGATCTCCCCTCTTATTAACAGTGCCACATCATGGCATTTCCGGATACCACCAAAGAAGAAACTTCTTTTGTTGTTATTGAAGGAAAATGTTAAATAAGTCTGCTGCATTTGGAAGGTCAGAGGTAACATTCCACTTTAAGTGATATACCAGTATTCTTTACCCAGAGTGCTTTAATATATTTGTGTCATTCTGAATTTCAAAAATTGTGAAGTGAAAGCCAGGCACGGTGGCACATGCCTGTAATCCCAGCGGCTCAGGAGGCTGAGACAGGAGGATTGTGAGTTCAAAGACAGCCTCAGCAGGGCTGGGGTTATGGCGCAGTGGTAGCGTGCTCACCTAGCATGCGTAAGGCACTGAGTTCGAGCCTCAGCACCACATAAAAATAAAATAAAGATATTCTGTCCACCTACAACTAAAAAATAAATATTAAAAAAAAAGCCAGCCTCAGCAAAAGCAGGAGCTAAGCTACTCAGTGAGATCCTGTCTCTAAATAAAATACAAAATAGGGCTGGGGATGTGGCTCAGGGGTTGAGTGCCCCTGAGTTCAATCCTCAGAACCACCCCCCCAAAATAGTGAAGTGACTTATTTGCTTCAGTTCTAAACCTTCATTTCCCCAGTTTCTATTCATTTTCTTTTTTGCATACCTGATAGCTCCTTTTGAAATTATGTTGCTTTCTGTTTAAGAAAATATCTTTGCATTTGTGGATACTATACTGTTGTATGGTATTTTATTCTCCTGTCATTCTTTTGTGTGTGTGATCTATTTATTTGGTTGAAAGAACCTGTAGTTAATTTCGTATTCCTAACAGTGTTTCATTTCCTGATGAAATCAAAGATCCTCCTTCAAATATAATATGCAGACAGTATGATACATTGTAGACAAAGGGAAATTAAATCTGTTGGAGCCAGCTCTTGGTGAGAGATTATGATTTTATGATGATGTGTTCTCAGGCTGATATATCTTGTAAAACTTCTAGGATTAGGAAAAAAAAATGATTCATTCTGGACTCAAGGAAACAGAGGGAAAAAACACATTATTTGATAAGGCAAAAACTAAAAGGTATGATTTTCTGCAGATTTTATTGTTTGAAATTTTCTATGTAAATCATAAACTGGAATAAGTTATACACATATATACATAATTATGTTGCATGTATGTATATTATATAATGTTTGTATACTCAAGAATTTTATCTTGACCTTTTTTTGCCCACTTTTCAGTTAAAATTATCAGTGAGAAGTGAAATGGCTAAAAAGTATCAGTTATGACTGCCTTTTAGCTGCAAGTAACTAAAACCAAACTAAGTGGCTTGACAAAGAGAGATAAGTTTTTCTTTTCCATTTAAATAATAAGAAGTTCTAAGGAAGGCATATTATGCAAGTAGTAAAAGAAGTCTCCCAGTCTCCTTTTATCTTTCTGCTCTGTCTAGCATGTTGTTCTCACCTTCATGGTCAGAAGATGACTCTACCACCTTCAGCCTTATGTCTGAATTCTAGACAAGACAGAGGGCTAAGGGCAGAAGGTTCTTATCAGCCAAGACTGCCTGCATTCCCCTTTTAACTGTTTCCCCCTGAGCTCCTCCCATATACTTGTCCTGGTAACTCCTTGGCCTGTACTCTGTCATATGGATTCCTAAGAAATCAAATTTTTGGCGGGACATACTGTTGCCTTGAGCAAAAGAGGATTTCTGATGGTAAGGAAACAGGAAGAAAGGATATTTTGTAAGTAATTAGCAAAACTGCCACAGATGTCAATGGGGAAACGAAGGTGTGACTCAAGAGCTCGATAATCAACAGATTTTGCACTGTATTGAAAAGTTTATCACAGTCACTGCTTTAAAAACCATAACATGGGTCCTATGAAATTAATGAGCATATCAGTATCATTTATCCAACATCTAGATAAAGACCTAACTCGGGGGCTGGGATTGTGGCTCAGTGGTAGAGCGCTTGCCTTGCATGTGGGAGGCACTGAGTTCGATCCTCAGCACCGCATATAAATAAATGAATAAATAAAGGTCAATCAGCAAATAAAACAAAAAAAATTAAAAAAAAAAAAAAAGACCTAACTCGGTTCTGTGGCAAACACAGCAGTGGATTTCAGTCTAACAGTAGGAGCTAGAGATGTTGATGAATTTTCATGAAGAAAATATTTTATGGAGTACATTCTGTCAAATTGACTTAATGCCATAAGAAATAGTGTAAACTATTTCCTTCCAATTTTCCATTTTTGTTTTTATTTATTTTTCTTTAAAAATATTTTTTTTCTGAAATTACTATTGAAATAAGTTCCTTTCTCCTTATATCTTACAACCAAGAGTTGACTTTTTGATCAGTTTTGACCATATCAAATGTACAAGTTTTCATAACTTCTGCCATTGTGCAATTTCTTTGGTGGTCAGTATTTCTATAAAATCTAATTTTTTTTTCTGAAGTGGATTTTTTAAATTTAGTTTTTTTGAGAAACAGATGAGTTGTAAGGAAAAAAATAGGGGCAAAACAAACTATAGATTAAGAGGGATTTAAGAAGCCGGGCGCGGTGGCGCACACCTGTAATCCCAGCAGTTTAAGAGGCTGAGGCAAGAGGATCACGAATTCAAAGCTAGCCTCAGCAATGGCGAGGCACTAAGCAACTCAGTGAGACCCTGTCTCTACATAAAACACAAAATAGGGCTGGGGATGTGCTCAGTGGTTGAGTGCCTCTGAGTTCAATCCCCAGTATCTCCCCACCCTGCAAAAAAGATATTTAAGAAATATGTCAAGGGCTGGGGCTGGGACTCAGCGGTAGAGCGCATGCCTCGCATGTGTGAGGCCCTGGGTTCGATCCTCAGCACCACATACAAAGCAATAAAATAAAGACATTGTGTCCATCCACAACTAAAAAAATATTAAAAAAAAAAAAAAGAAATATGTCAAACAACTGCAAGTTGTGGATCTTGTTTGATCCTGATTTGAAGAAATGAGACAACTTGGGAAATTTGAACATGAACAGGTTATTTAATGATGTTGATGGATTATTAATTTTAGGTATGATAATGATATTTTCATTATATATTTTTAAGAGTTTTTATCTTTTATAAAAACCTAACATATTTACTAATGAAATAATATTAGGTCTTGGATTAGCTTCAAAATATCCTAGAGAGGAGCTGGGGTTATGGCACAGTGGTAGCGTGCTCGCCTAGTACGCATGAGGCACTGGGTTCGATCCTCAGCACCACATAAGAATAAAAAGATATTCGGGGCTGGGGTTATGGCTCAGCTGGGGTTATGGTCATGCCCGCCTAGCACGCGTGAGGCACTGTGTTCGATCCTCAGCACCACATAAAAATAAAATAAAGATATTCTGTCTACTTACAACTAAAAAATAAATATTTAAAAAAAAATATCCTAGAGATAGCCAAGCACTGGGGAGGCTGAGGCAGTAGGATTGCAAGTTCAAGGCCAGCCTCAGCAACTTAGAAAGGCTCTGTCTCTAAATAAAACATAAAAAGGGCTAGGACGTGGTTCAGTGCTAAAGCACTCCTGGGTTTAATCTCCAGTACCCTCCAAAATTCCTAGAGATAGGAGAAGTGAGTAAAGTTATAGTTGAAACAAAATTAGCCTTGGCAATTATTGAAGCTAAATGAGAGGTACATGGGACTTCATTATATAATTATTCTAAAAGATTATTCACAGTTTATTTTTTCTTTCCCAAAATTAAACAATTAGAGATGTACTTAAACTGAGTGTGGTGGCACATGCCTGTAATCCCAGTGACTTAGGAGGCTGAGGCAGGAGGATCACAGTTTCAGGCCAACCTCAGCAATTTAGTGGGACCCTGTCTCAAAATAAAAATAAAAAGAGTTGGGGATGTATCTCAGTGGTAAAGCACACCTATGTTCAATTCCCTGTACCACAAAAAAACAAAAAACAATGAAACCCCACAAAGATGTACTTAAAAAAAAAGTTTGTCTCTGTCCTTCACAGTAAAAGCTTGTTGAGAAAAGCTTCAATTCTGTGCAAGTGAGGTTTGACCTTCTCGGATTTTGTAATTCAGCAGAATGACTTGAGGACAGAATATATCATCACATGTCTAGGCAACATTCAGAGTGGCCAGCTGTAGCAAAAGTGCAGCCCAACCCACCTCTTCCCTGCCTGCAGAAAGAGAAACAAGAGTGCTGAGCACTTGACAATTATTTGAGAACTATAAGCTGGAAAGGGAATCTCTGATACATTTTCTCATGAGGATGGGGGATTTACTATTATAATGCTGACCATGGGTAACTTGGGGACTTTCTCCCATTCACAAGTTATTTGTGGTCTCTCTTAGGGGTGTATGTGAGTGATACTTGGCAGTGCTCTTGCTGGGTTCCCTACTTTTATTTCCACGGGTAAGAAGTGGAGCCACAGAGAGCAGTCTATCCTCCTGTTACCAATCTTGTTTCCTAAACATTCCTTCTCAGGCAAGTTAGATAACTGAGCTCTGGAGTCAAATTTCAGTTCTGTTACTTTTTTTTTTTTTTTTTTTGGTACTGGGGATTGAACTTAGAGGTACTCGACCACTGAGCCACATCCCCAGCCCTCTTTTGTGTTTTATGTAGAGACAGGGTCTCACTGAGTTGCTTAGCACCTCACTGTTGCCGAGGCTGGCTTTGAACTCGCAATTCTCCTGTCTCGACCTCTCAAAGTGCTGGGATTACAGGCGTGCGCCACCGCGCCCGGCTCAGTTCTGTTACTTTCTAACTCGGTGGTCTTAGACATGTACTGAGCCTCTCTGAAGTACTCTAGAATAAGCTAATAATAGTGTCTAATATAGGAATCTTGTGAGACCTAAGTACCTTAACATAGGTAAATACTTTGGCACTTAGCAACTATCCCCAATATATTAGCTGCTGTCACGTTTTTCTGTTTTTAGAAATATGTTTTACTTTTAATTGACACATAGTAATTGTACATATTTACAGAGTACTGTGTGACATTCAGTATATGTATATAATGCATAATGGTAAGATCAGGGTAATTGGCATATCTATCATTTATTAGACATTTATCATTTTTTTGTGTGGAGAAATTCAAAATTCTATTATTGATTTTGAAATAATCAATTGTTGTCAGCCATTGTTATTCAATGGTCTACAGAACATTAGAAGTTATTACTCATCCAACTGCACCCCTGCACCTGTTAACCATACTTTCTCCATCTCCCTCGCCCACACCCTTACTAGGCTCTGGGAACCACTATTCTAGTCTCACGTTATCTAAGACTAACTTTTAGCTTCCACATTAAAGTGAGAACATGTACTTGTCTTTCTGTGATTGAATTATTTCACTACCATAATGTTCTTCAGTTCTATCCATTTTTCAGCAAATGACAGAATTTGATTGTTTTATGGCCAAAAATTATTCTAATGTGTATATATACCACATTTTAAAAAATCCATTTATCCCTCAATGGACACCTAGGCGGATTCCATGTCTTGGCTATTGTGAATAGTATTACAATAAACATGTGAATGCAGATGTGTCATTGACTTATTGATTTCAGTTCCTTTGGATACATACCCTGTAGTGGGATTGAAGGATTATTATTATTATTATTATTATTATTATTATTATTATTATTATTTTGTACCAGGGATTAAACTCAGGAGTACTTGACCACTGAGCCACATCCCCAGCCCTCTCTTGTGTTTTATGTAGAGACAGGGTCTCCCTGAGTTGTTTAGTGCCTCACCTTTGCTGAGGCTGGCTTTGAACTCACAATCCTCCTGTCTCAGCCTCCCTAAGTGCTGGGATTTTAGGCCTGTGCCACCGTGCCTGGCAAAGGATTGTTTGATAGTTCTATTTCTAGGTTTTTTTTGTTTTTGTTTTTTATTTCTTGAGGAAACTCCATTATGGCTCAATTAGCATCCCCAGCAGCAGTGTATCAGAATTCCCTTTTTTCCACATCCTTGCCAGCACTGGTTATTCTTTATCTTTTTGATAATAGCCATTCTAATTAGAGTGAGAAGACTCTCACTGTGGTTTTTGTTGTTGTTGTTTTTAAATAGGTTGTTAGTGTTTTGGGGTTTTTTAATACCTTTATTTTATTTTTATGTGGTGCTAAGGATTGAACTCAGTGCCTCATGCGTAGGCGAGCACTCTACCACTGAGCCATAACCCCAGCCCTCTCACTGTGGTTTTGATTTGCATTTCCCTTAGCAGCCTGAGATTCTGAGAATAGGCTGCCCAGCTGATTCTTGGGGTTGTAGGAGGATGGGCAGGGCTGCCTGACTGCTTCCCAGGGAATTCGACTAACTAAAGGCTGCTTGGCTGCTTACTGGCATCTTACAGAAGTTTCCATACTTGGGAATTTTTCATAGTAAAAGGTGAGATATATAAATAAATCCTGTGGAAATCTGATTCTCTAAAACAAACAAACAACAAAAAATTTTACCATGTACGATTGTAGCCATGGCCAGATTTATTCTGATTTTAATTATTTCTATAAGTTATATTTATTACAAATGAGAAATCAATAACTTGTACTCATTCCTTAATTATGCTTAAAAATCTTGTGAGAATGGGTGGTTTAGGGAAGAACAGAGGTACTTTGGATTAGACACGGGAGTGAAAGGAGGGGAGGGCAAAGTAATAGCAGAAAGAGGGAAGGATATTAGAATGAAGCAGACATTATGACCTTATGTGCATATATGATTACACAACCCGTGTAACTCTACATCATGTACAACAAGAATGACAAATTATACTGCATTTATGTATGATGTGTCAAATGCATTCTATTTTCATGTATAACTAATTAGAACAAATTTTAAAATAAAATTGAAAAAAATGTAAAAAAGAAAAAGAAAAAAAACCTGAGGAATGTTTCAGCTTCAAGTTAACTCAATTGGTTACAATCATAGGGGAACACACAATTTCTTGTGCAGAACACGGGAAATTCTGCATTAGGACCACTCCAGGATTGATTTTATTCAATGGTTGAGAACTCTGCTATCCTCTATGTATCATCTTTAACCTCATGTTTGCAAGAGGCTGCTACTACTGCGTTGTCAGGTTATCACATTTGAACCCAATAATGTTCAAAAGCAGGAAAGCTCTTTGTGTTACTTTTTATTAGCTAAGAAACCTTTTTCAGAGATCCTTGGCAAATTTCTACTCCAATCTAATTGCCCAGATTAGACACTGCTTAATTAATCACTGGCAGGGTGGGGAGGATGGGGGGTGAATGAGGCCACATTAGGGCCTTAGATCCATTATAATACCCTCTTGGAGGGCAGGAAGAGGGAACCTACACAAAAGTGGAGCTCTGTGGGGCTGGGGTTGTGGCTCAGTGGTAGAGAGCTTGCCTAGCACATGTGAGGCACTGGTTTTGATTCCTAGCACCACATAAAAATAAACAAATAAAATAAAGGTGTTGGGTTCACCTACAACTAAAAAAGATTTTTTTTTAAGTGTAGCTCTAGATGTACAGAAAAAGGAAGAAGCCGCAGATGGAAAAGCTCCAGCAGGATCTGCTAAAGATGGGAAAGAGAAGAAAAATAACAAGGGAAAGAGAGAGAGAAACATCAAATGTAGAGTGAGAGACAGAAAGGCCACACTCTCCTAAGTTCTTGAATGCACAGCAGTATTGAAATATCCTAAGAAGACATCAAAATGTCATATCCCCCCGCAGGAACTTCAAGAGAGAGACTGGAGTTCACAAAGAAGTTAGTAGGTGCTTACTTCTTATGTTTGGCTGCATGAACCTTCACACTAAAAGAAGTAATAATTTGGCTTCATGAAGTGCCTGTTCAAACAATTGGTATACACTGTCCCGAGAATAATCTACTCTCTCCTATTGTGTGCTCATTGAAGAGTTGGAGAAATTATTTCTATGTTTGATCTCAACCAGGGCAAAGTAAGCAAGGATGGAACACAGTGGACTGACTACTTGTTTATATATAAAATATTCCCTATTATCAAGAAATAGATTTTTTTTTTGTCTGAAGTAAGTAGAATTCATTAAAATTCTTTATGAGTCACTTTTAATTTTTTGTCATGAGGTCTTTAAAAATCAGAGGCAATTAAAGCAAATAGCCTTAGAGTTTGACAACAAGCCTCTTTTAAACAGGTTGAGCCAGTTTCCCCCCCTTTTTAAAGTAAGCATGTAAAACAGTTAAAACTAACCACAAAGATTATAGTTTATTTATTACACACATTCAAGATAAAAGAAAGGAAATGGTCTCAGCAAGTCAGTTAGGGAGAGCTCAAAATCTGTATCTAGCTTTACTGTATGATTTTTTCTTTGTGCACTGCTTTTTGTTACCATGACAACTGGAGGCCTCAGGGAGAAAAGATTATTTTGACTGCTGGACTGAGAGACAGGAAGAAGATTTGGGACAGGTGTAGAAACATTGTGTGGCTGGTTGATTCAGATAAGGGAACAATGAGAGCTAGGGGCTATGTGGATGTGTCTATACTAAACATTTCATGTTATCTCATAGAGAATATAGGTATGATGCTAAGTAATATAACAATGCAGAGTACATGAGTAAGACATGGAGCACCTAAGGATCAGGGGGGCAAAAAAGCTTTGTGTAGCCACAGAGTTCCCTGGTTTTCCCCACCACTGATTCTGTGCTCTCGTCCACAGAGTATGAGTGCTGGATCCATCCAGTGCATCAGCCAGGCCACCATCAGCCACCTTTATTCTACCATGCTCCCTATTATGAATGCATCTTGAAAAGAGCAACACAACCACTTTAGCAGTTGTTCTTGACAGCTCTTCTCTGAAACGAAGCTAGCAGAGTCCCCAGCTCGTGAGCAACCACAGGATATTGGGGTACATCATCTCCTACAGTAATCTTGAGGATAGGTACTAACAACTGGCAAGCTGAGACTGACTTAGAAGGCAGCTATTGTTGCCTAAGTTGGAACTTGTGTAGTTTGGAATACATTGGTAGAGACTGGGCTTCACCAATTCATTGTTCAGTTCTTCCCTGAGTACATCTACCTCTTAGGTTCTAGCTGCCATTGGTATGGTTTTAGTATTGATTCTAGTTCCTACCTATTGTAAATAAAGAACAATTCTTCAATTTGTATTTTGAAATCTATCTATCTATTTATTTATTTATTTATATTGAGGATCAAATCCAGGGGCACTCTACCATTGAGCTACATCTTCAGCCCTTTTTATTTTTTGTTTTGAGACAGGTTCTCCCTAAGTTGCCAAGGTTGGCCTTGGACTTGAGATCCTCCTGCCTCAGCCTCCTGAGTTGTTGGGATAACAGGCCTGCTCCACAGTGCTAGGCTTTTTTTTGTTTTTATATCTTTAAAATACATATCTATTACTTTCTATTGGTTGCAATACTGACTTGAAGTAGGATAGAGCAATGTACTTGTCCCCCAAAATAAGAAATGGAAAATTTATTGCTTAAAATTGATGATGACTCATTTGACCCTTGGGAACTATTTCCTAATGAATCACTGACTTGAATTATGTCACTTAATTATAATAAGTCTGCCTCTTTGTGTTATTTCCTCTACTTCCCTGATCTCATGTTGGTGAAAAGGGAGTTTGGTAATGTGTAACCTTTGCAAAGTGCGTTCATTATCCAGTTCTTAGAACCATGTAATTTGAGCATTGTAATGCTGGCTTTCTATTTTCTTTCTACTTGTTCTCAGTTTTTTATTCCTGAGTGTTATGCAGTCTCTCTTTATACATGCTTGAATTACAAGTATACACAAAAGAGGCAGCTTTATGACATGTTAAGACAAGGATGTTGTGTTCCAGGTTTATAATAATAGCACTGGAAAAAAGCATTTATTTCAAAAGACTGAATATGTTCTACTTTAGAAGAGTTTCAGTTAATTAAATTCAGGCTAAAAAGCCTAAAGAGTAATTCTTTGACCCTGTAGTATTTTTATTTAGCTATTAATGAGGTATAATTTCATTGTGTGTATGGCTTCACCTATTTAATACTTTGTTTTCAATTAGTCAAACAAAAATGGATATGCTTGTTGAACTGCTTTTATTATATTTCATTAATTCTTTTTACTACCATACGTCCTGCTTAAAATGATTTCATATTTGGGGGCTGGGGATGTGGCTCAGTGGTAGAGCGCTTGCCTCGCATGCGTGAGGCACTGGGTTCGATCCTCAGCACCACATAAAAATAAATAAAATAAAGATATTGTGTCCATCTACAACTTAAAAAAAATTAAAAAATGATTTCATATTTGTTGACTCAGTATTAATGATCACGTTTATCACACAGTTAATATGTGAATGTTTTACCTCTTGGAGCAACAACCTGGTCATCTGATCTGTTTTCTCCCCCAGAGCCCATCTGCTTTCTCTTATAACAGCATTACTGCTTACATATATCACATGCTGTCTTTGACAAAAATTCATTCGTTTACTGACCACCCAACACATTCAAGGCAAAATTATATAGTATATGCTGTGAGAAATATTTAAAAACCCACTAAATTATATAATATTTTACAATTTTTAAAAAGTTTGCTATGTGCAGTGGGTAGGAAATAGTCAAAGAGGAGATAAGGTTCATTTGAGATGAACCCTAAGGTAGATGGAAGGATATTGACAGACAATTGAAAAGGAGGAGATTCATACATCGAGAGATGTGCAGGAGCTGAAGTTTATCCTTCTCTCTCCTACAGTCTCCTATCTTCATCCAAAGCTTATGCCTACCACATCTCCCTATTTCCTACCTGAATGAATTTGAGCTTCATAAGGACAGGGATTTTCATCTATTTTGTTTAATTCTGCATTCAGCACCAATAATGCTTGGCACTTAAGAGATGCTAACCAAGTGTTATGAATTTTTGTCAAATGAATAAATGGATGGATGAAAAGAGATAATGACATGCAAGGATTAGAGTCTCTGAACTCTCTCAACTCATTTTACCCCTCAAATATTGGCCAGTCCAATTTGTTATCAAACTTATATAAAATTTTAAATTTCAGTTTATATTTTCTTTTACCATTGATCTATGATTTTATTAAATAATTCTAAAATTTGAAAATCATAAAGTATTTCATCAAAGTATGAAATTTTTAGTCAGTTTTGGTTCATTCGTAAGGTAACAGACCTTAAGGAAATGAGTATAATTGGTCTTGCAAATAATTCAAAACTTGGTATGTTCTTTGCTGGGATTAACTCTTCATCTGTTCTGGCAACTGGAACAAAACACCATAGACCAGGCAGCTTATAAACAACAAAAATGTCCTGTTCACAGTTCTGAAGGCTGTGAAGTCCCAAATAAAAGCACCAGCAGATTGGTGTCTGGTGAGGTTCCCCTCTGCAGTCCAGGGTGGAAGAGTTGAGGGGTCTCAGGCCTCCTTTATCAGGCACTAACACCATTCGAGAGGCCTCTACTCCCATGGCCTGATCACCTCCTAGAGGGCCCACTTACAGTCTCATCACCTGTAGGTTGGAGATTTCAGCATAGGAATCTTGGGAGGACACAAATGTTGAGACCACAGCACTCTCCCGTTCACATCATGCACAATTCAAAACAGAAACAATTAATAGATTCCAACTTACTCGATGGACTTCATAATTTGCTCAGTAAAACTTAAATGTCCTCAGGTTTTAAAGTGCTTTTTGTCACCAGTAAACTCAACCTTTTTTCCTCTTAAAGATTCCTCAGGGGGCTGGGGTTGTGGCTCAGTGGTTCAGTCAGTGCTTGCCTGGCACATCTAAGGCACTGGGTTCGATCCTCAGCACCACATAAAAATAAGTAAAAATAAAATGAAAGTATATTGTTTATTTATTTTTATGTGGTGCTGAGGATTGAACCCAGTGCCTCACATGTATGAGGCAAGCGCTCTGCCACTGAGCCATAACCCAGCCCTAGATTTTGGTTTTTTGGTTTTAATTTAAAAGGAAAAAAAAAAAAGATTCCTCAGGCTGGGGAGGTAGCCCAGTAGTAGAGCAAGCTTGAGGCCCTGGTTTCATCCCCAGCATCACAAAAAGAAAAAAAAATTGATTCCTATTAACTTATTGATTTGTTCTTGAAGCTGTAGGAATTAACTATGAGACCAAAAAAAGGACTGGCTTCATTTGCTGTAATTTGAACACACCTGGTGAATTGTCAGCCTTGGGTATAAGACTAAAGAAAAAAAAAACAACAGTGGAAGGTTTTATTAATGAAAAAGAAAGTTTATTATAGTTTATAGTTATAGTTTATTAACAAAATTCACATAATAATAATTGTACAGTTCCTTCTCTGTAAATGTAACTTGTTAAACTACTACTATCTTTTACAGATATAGATAAATAGAAATACTTTAAAATCTTTCTGATAAATACATGGCTGTGCTGCATCCGGCTTAGATAAAATGCTCTTCTGTATAGCATATGCAGGGGCCAATTCCGCGTCATGGTTAGGTCCTAGGTCATGGTGCTCAAGCTTTTCTTCTCAAAATTTCTTTACCACCTGAAGAAGAGCCTCATGTTTTTCAGGGTCCTCCTCCATCAGCATCCTTATCTGGTGTTATAGTGATATGCTCTGGACTGTTCCATCGCCACAGTGCAGGCCATCCCTGCTTCCTTCCCTAACAAGGCAGTCCCTGCCCCCAGTGCAAAGCCCGCCACATTCCAAAAGGACCAGAGAATTGTCGGTCAGACCCTGAAGGCACCCATCAGCTTGCTGAACTTTTTCAAATGGTCATTTACTTTTTTTTTAGTACTGGGGATTGAACTTAGGGGCATTCAACCGCTTAGCCACATTCCCAGCCCTATTTTGTGTTTTTATTTAGAGACAGGGTCTGAGTTGCTTAGCAACAGCTGTTGCTGAGGCTGGCTTTGAACTTGTGATCCCCTTGCCTCAGCTTCCCAAGCCACTGGTACTACAGGCGTGTGCCACCATAGCCAGCTCAAATGGTCCTTTTCTTTTTTTTTTTAAACATATTTTTTAGTTGTAGATGGACACAATACCTTTATTTTATTTTTATGTGGTACTGAGGATCAAACCCAGGGCCTCACATGTTCTAGGCAAGCGCTCCACCTCTGAACCACAACCCCAGCCCCAAATGGTCCTTTCCTTGATCCCACATTTTACGAACGACCAGCCTGAGCCTTTTCTGGCCCAAGATGGCCATCTGGCCTACATGGATATGGTTCGCTCCAAATTCACCTGCATGATCCACCCAGATTACTCAATCCACGGATGTATGATTGATGTTGTCTAACGTCATTACAGAACTGTGAAACCTGAAACTGATTCTTCCACAAGCTGAGAGGGGGCCCTGGGTACCCGTGAGCAGATGCCACCTCCTCTGCGCAACTTATCTCCCAAAATCCCAAATTGCCTTAGGTCAGCAGGCAATTATGCTCTTGGCAGAGCGTATTTTCAGATTGTGAGAACTGCACATATTTTGCATATCACATGATATATTTTGCAGCCATCATTGTAGTTTAGATCAGAAGAGTAGTATTTTCCTCCCTCTCTTTTTGGCTCCAGGCATTTAAGGAAATCTCTGTTAGGTCATTGACTAACCACTGAAACAGTGCATCAGTCTTCACTGACCATACATGAGGATTGTAAGTTCCAGGTTAGCCTGGGCAATCTAGTGAAACCTTGTCTCAAAATAAAATGTTTAACAAGAGATAAGGATGTAGCTTAGTGGTAGAGTGCTTGCCTAGAAGGTACAACGTGCCGAGTTCAATCTCCAGTGCCCTGAAAGGAAAGAAGGAAGAAAGGAAGCAAGGAAAAGGAAGAGAGAGAAAGAAAAAAAGAAGCCCTAAAAACTTTCTTCAAAAGTTTTGCTTCTCAGATTTGAATTTATAATCCATATTCAGTTTACTTTTTTTCAAATCTGCAAGTATTTATGTCAACAGGAATTGAGGGTAGGGGGGACATATATAACACATTTAAATTGTTTTGATTTCCTGGAGTTTTTTAGTACAACAGATTTATATCCAGGGTAATCATATCATAACCTATCATTTATCTCCACAGATATGCAAAGCATAAACTTTGTTGATATTTCTTTGACTGTATGTTTGCTTTGATTCCTTTGCTATAGCTATCGGTTCACTGTATTATTAGTTTTTTAAACAATGATTTCTGCTATTATAAAAATATACATTTTTAAAAATTTATTTATTCTACTTAGGTATACATGATAGCAGAATGCATTTTGATTCATGGTACACAGATGGAGCACAACTTTTCATTTCTCTGGTTGCACATGATGTAGAATCACATCATATATGCAGTAATACATGAAACTAGGGCTATGATGTCCATCTCATTCCACCATCTTTACTGCCCCTATTCCCCCTCCCCTTTTCTTCCCCTTTGACCACAGTTCCTCCATTCTCCCCGTGTCCTCTCCCCCATTATGGATCAGCATCCACTTATCAGAGAGTTCGGCATTTGGTTTTTTGGGTCAATTTACTTTTAGTTTGGTAAAAAATAGGGGTCTCATTCAATATAGTTTTCATGAAGCTAACCTATTTTTCTAGCATTGTTTATTTAATAAGCCATATATGTTTATTTGAAATGTTATCTTTATCATGTACCTAGTTCTAGCACATGTTGGTCTCTTTCTAGGTGCTCTGTTTTGTCCCATTAGCCTATTTAGTTCTCTCAGCACCAATACCACTTTGCTTATTGCCAACTTAAAGTTTCAGTATCTGGCCCAGTGTGGTGATGCACACTTGTGATCCCAGCACTTAGGGAGGCTGAAACAAGAGAATTGCAAGTTCAAAGCCAGCCTCAGCAACAGCGAGGAGCTAAGCAGCTCAGTGAGACCCTGTCTCTACATAAAACACAAAATAGGGCTGGGGATGTGGCTCAGTGGTTGAGTGCCCCTGGGTTCAATCCTTGGTACCAAAAAAAAAAAAAGTTTCAGTATCTGATAAGAAGCTTTCTTAATTTGTCTACCTAATATCTTGTGGTTCCTCTAAGAGATCTGCAAGTCATCTTAGTGAATAGACTGTTCTCTAAATTCAGATTTGACCTAATACTTTATTTTTCGATTCTAGAGAATCATCTCTACCTTAGGACCAAAGCCTCATGAGAGAAAGGTAGGTAAAAAGATACTTAAGAGCTCTAGAGATGCAAGGTACTCAGTGTGGCCAGGGGAAATTCTCAACTTTGACAGAGTTCATGACACAAGGTGTGTGCCCCCTGCTGGAGGCATTAAGTTCTGCTGCTATGTGAATTTCACAAGTTGAGTGAAGGAGAAACTCAGAAACCCGAGACTTCAGAGACCTCAGGATAGGCAGAGGTTCTGATATGCTTGATTCAGTCCTGGCTGCATGTCTCTGTTCTGTTTTGGTCCCTCAGTGGTTGCTTTTGTTGCTGCCATGGCTGCTGTTGACAGTATTTGGCTCAGTAGTTGAACCACACCCATACTTGGTGCTTGTTTCTAGCCAGCATTGTTCTCTCTCTGTAGCTTGAGTACAGGTTATCCTAAGAATTTCTTCAACTCTTCTAGATGTTTCCTACTACAGATAGTGCATTCCTGATGCTGTCTCTGGCAAAGGGTACAGGGCATTAGTTCCTAGGGTTCTTGCATCCTTTATACCTGTTCATCTTCCTCTTGGATGTTAGCTGCCTGACTCCTTTGCTCCGGCCAGTGCAGCATGAAGCTGATTTTGGTCCTCCACATGTCTTGTTGGGTAACTCTGCTCCACAAAAGTAATGTTCCCATGTGCAGGTCCAATGCCTAGTTTTGGGGAGAGGTCCAATTCATGTTCTCTAGTCCATTTTGCTGGAAACAGATATCATGTCTTAATTCCCATCTGATTTCAATGAGCATCTCTGAATTATTTCAGCATTCAGCTGAAGAGAGGTAAAAATGATGGAACACTCATCAAATCAACAGTTTTTAAAAACTGATGTGAGGCTTCTCTTGGCCAGTGCATATTTCATCATATATGCAGCTTCCATTCTTCCCTTTTGATACTAGGTCCATTAATGATTATGTTATTACATTATGTACATTATTTTAAACCAGTCTATAAGAGCCTAATTATTATCCTTATTTTACAGATGAAGCTTAGGGAAGATAAATGACTTGCTCAGTTTCATAGACTGCTAAGTGGAAGAACTGAGATTTGAATACATATTGTTGCAATTGTAAAAATCCTCCTGATAACAATTGAAGTTTAAAATAATAATAGCAGTAGTAGTACTGATAATGTTTTGCTTAAACCATAATAAAATAATTGTATAAGCTAATACTTATAATAAAATAATAACATACTTATAATTTAGTTTTGAAAAAAAGTTGCATAATAACACTGCTATGTAGACCTGATATGCTTTATGATAGCCCCAGCCTTGTATTAAATTCATACATTAAAAAGGTCAGTGGAAACCCAGGTAATGTCTAAATATTCTTTGATTCATGGTGATATAGAACATTTGTTAGGAGTAAGGAATTGCTTATGTGTTTATACAGTTGATCCAAGAAGTAAGCCACTGTGTCAGTTAGTGCCAAAACCCTTTTCTGGTATTGGCATTCAGATGCTGTAAAAAAAAGAAATGCTGTCATTCTGCAGAGGTTGCTAACCCAAGGGTACTGGTTATCTTCTACTTGCTCCTTTAAATTCACCCTCCACCCTTTTATAGACCACTCAGTGCCTCAGGAGGTTGACCCTGAGGAATTCATTCCAGGCTCCCTTTCCTTCTGGCTTCTGGTGTGGTTCAGCTATGGGGAATACCAGCAGGTTATTGGAGGAAGAAAGGGGTTGAGGTTGGAAAGCAATCTGATTTATCCCTTTCAGGTGGCCCTCTCCACATAGCCCTGTCAGTCTCTGGTTCCTTCCCCTCATCCCTTTAGGCTTGGAAGTGGTACTATCTCCCCACTAGGCTGTTTCCAGCCTTGGGGCACCGCATTATTCTTGGTGGTATTTTTCTCATATCTTTGTAAATAGTCTGTTTATTAGATTCTCCTCAGATTATTTAATCTGAAAGGCACCTCTTTCCTGTTGCAACCCTCACCAATAGACTGATCGGGTCCCTGTCACACAGTGAAAAGATACATCTTTAGTAGGAGATGGAGACAGAGAGAGAAGTGGAGAGAGGTATCCAGGTGTCATAGAGCCCCTAATTCTAGTCCCCAAGGTACTGATCTCTGTAGTTCTTCCTTCCATTCTATGAATTACCTAATGGAGTTATTATTAGATTATTTTTATTACTGTTAACTATATCCTCCATGGCATGTAGGCAAGTAACAGGAGGCCCATTAATGTTTGAGTTGGGTTTTCTGTTACTTGCCATGAATTGGACTAGGATAGTTTGTGGTTTATGAAACTGCAAAGTCCAGAGAAAGGTTATGCTTCAGAATTAATTGATCTACTAGCTTGACAGTGTCACCAAAGACTCTTGTTTGTCATCTAGTGTCAGCTTTTTTCTAAGGCTGGCTTTCTGCAGAGTTATAGAAAGACATGTGCATGTACCCTCTTCACATTTGGTGGGAGATAGTTTTTTCCAGGTGCTCTCAGAATATTCTGGAAGTTCTTTCGCAGAAACCCTCAGAAGAACTCTCTTTCCTTCTTATTGGCTGAGATAGCGTCACATGGCCATCCTTGAGCCACTAGCCAAAGCCAGGAAATAAACTGTGCTGATTTATGTAAACCTGAACCATGAGCTCTGCCTCTTGAGTCAGGAATGAGATTGCCTTCTCCAAAAGCACTTGGCCTCCACAGTATAGAACTAGGGGGGAGAGGGGCTGGGGTTGTGGCTCAGTGGTAGAGTGCTTGCCTAGCATGTGTGAGGCACTGGGTTCAATTCTCAGCACTACATAAAAATACATGAATAAAATAAATGTCCATCAACATCTAAAAAATATTTTTAAAAAAGAAGTAGCGGGGAGAATGATAATAAACAACAATTAGGGGAGCTACTAAGAGCTACTAAGAATTAATATTGGGGATTTAAATATAATATCTTCTATATGTGCTCAGCTACACAAGCCAATAGTCTATATCCTGCTTAAACAATTTTATGTTAAGTTTCCTTCTTATCTAGGAAGATCTTGGTACTAGTCTTATCTCTGCCATTGACTAGCTATGTGACTTTGAGCCTGGACAGAAGCCATCTCAGTCTTAGCTTCTGCTTCTGTGAGATTAAGATTATCTATCTGACAAGATTGCTGGAGGCTCAAGTGAGTTGAGAGATTTTTTAAAAAGCACTTTGTAACCTATATTAAACAAATGTAAGTACTCTTTGTTTTTTTACTTTTCTTTTATTGTAGCGAGAACACTCAATATGAGATCTACTCTCTTAACACATTTTAAGTGTACAATACAGTACTGTTTTCTATGGGCACACAACGTTGTTCTCATTATACCCTGGAGATCATGTTGCTCTCTTTGGTGAACAAATTAAATATTCCCACCTGACTTAAAAATGCTAGATTGTTAACAACCTCCCTAAGGTTTTATCCTTTCCTCTTTCCTTAGACTTTCCACTGAGCTAGTAAGAACCAGAGCTGGTTTGAATTAGAGGTTCTTCTCCACTGCCTTGACAAAAGAACCACAATGTATGGACATTCTAGTTGGTCAGCCTGAAAGTACTTATTAAGCACTTTGAGGTGTCTCCTCCTGTGCAAGACACAAATATAGCTATAAAAAAAACAGTTAGTGTGAATTATCACAGGGAAAGCAAACTTCTATGCATCTGGAGCGTCATCAGGGAGTGAATAGTTATTGTGTTACCTTCAAGGCATTACAAGCTCCCATCAATGTAAGGACTTTTCTGGGCTGGGATTGTGGCTCAGTGATGAAGTGCTTGCCTTGCATGTGCAAGGCACTGGGTTCGATCCTCAGCACCACATAAAAATAGGTAAGATAAAAATATTGTGTCCATCTACAACTAAAAAAAATATTTTAAGGAGCTGAGGTTATGGCGCAGTGGTAGCATGCCCGCCTAGCACACGTGAGGCACTGGGTTCGATCCTCAGCACCACATAAAAATAAAAAATAAAGATATTCTGCCCACCTACAACTAAAAAATAAACATTTAAAAATATTTTTAAAAAATGTAAGGACTTTTCTGACTTGACCATGACAAGGAGGACAGTATCAAGGAAGTGATGATATGACTGGGAAATGTGGCAAGGTAGGTTTTGTAAGTAGACCATTGAGAGCTTAGGAAATCTATGAATCTCACCGTTCCCCTTTTTAGTCACCTGGAGATGAATATCCAACTTTGAGAAAATGGTAACTGCATTGAATTTAAAAAATAGCTTTTAATAATCAGAATAATATGGAAATATGGGCAAAGATGCTTCCTCCCTGCAACTGCACCCAGTGTTGATTACAGTGAATATTTTGGACTCTAAAGCTGTCATGGTTCTCACTGAGAAAACATTTTCTAAATACTTCTCTCTTTGCCCTGTCCTATTCTATGTGCATTAGTGGATAAGAGAAGGAGGAATCAGGCTTAAATATTTTCATAAAAGGTAACACATACACCCCTTTAAACCTACTGGCTTAAGATCATGCATTTTGAGTACCAAAGGGCTCCTACTCTTCTCATCTAGTATTTTCTCCCATAGAACCAGAGAAGCTTAAGGGATAAGTAAGTAACTTTTTGGTTCACAACCCAAGAGCCAGCACATAAACTTAGGTCCTGTGCTTTTTTTTTTTTTAAATGTTTATTTTTTAGTTGTAGGTGGCAGAATATCTTTATTTTATTTTTATGTGGTGCTGAGGATCAAACCCAGTGCCCTATGCGTGCTAGACAAGCACTCTACCACTGCGCCATAATCCCAGCCCCAGGTCCTGTGCTTTTAAACCCAGTTTCTTCCCCACTGTTCTATAGCTGCTTTACTCATTGTCTACATAAACCTTAATAGAGAGTGTTTGGGAAATGTGTTCTATTATGTTTAGGGTATGATAACAGAACCTCAAGATAAATAAAATATTTAT
>PVHX01012100.1:41745-60994 GCA_004024805.1 Geosciurus inauris | reverse complement strand
CTCTCCTTTTCTCATCCCATGCTGATTGGCTGCCTTCAGTGGCTCTCCTTTTCTCATCCCACGCTGATTGGCTGCGCACCTAACATGGATCAATACCCTATTGGCTGTAACCTAACCTCAGGGCCATGATTGGTCCGAGGACCCTATATAAACTGTTGCACTAACTGAAATAAACGGGTCTGCTTCTCGCTCCGCAGAGCAGTTTTACTTAACCCCGGGGTCTGGGAGAGTGACTCCGCGACCGTCCACCCCATAAACCCTCGTCCTGTGGGACCCCAGACCTCATCCTCCGGGACCCCAGAGCTCATCCCGTGGGACCCCATTCCTCGGTCCCCTCGTCCTGCGGGACCCCAACTCGTCGAGCGAACCCACGTGAGGCACGACATAAACGACACAATTCAATGATTTTTTTTCCCCAGCATAATCAAAGATGTGTGTAACCATTACTACAGTGAACTTCAGAGTGTTTCTGTCACCTCAAGAAGAAACCCCAGCATCCTTTGGCTATTGTTTCTGTATTCCCATCTGCTCCAATCCTAAGCAACCACTAATCAACTTTTTTTTTTTTTAAATCTTAAGGACTCAGGCATGGGTTGTATACACCTATAGTCTCGGCCACTCAGGAGGTGAGACAAGAGGATTGCTTGAGCCTGGGAGTTTGGGACCAACCTGGACAACATAGTAAGACAGACCTTGTTTCTTAAAAATAAATAAAGGAACAACAACAACAACAACAAAAAAAAAAATAGGAAGCTGCCATGAATTAGTATTTTGAGGTAAATCTCCATCTCACTCTGCCACTGTTTTGGGTCAGTTCTTCACTGGAGTTTCACCTTATCATCCATGTGTGCTCCTCTTCTGTGAGAGTCAGTGTACCTGTGGACAGAAGAACCTGCTGACAGAAGCAGTGACATCGAAGGTGAGGGTTGGGGTCAGCACAGAGTGTTCTCAGTTAGACAGAACCCTGACCCAGACTTTGGAGAAACTCCTCAGCCTGACATCTTGAGATGTCCCTGCAGATTCATCCTGCCACCTCTTCCCAAGTACAAAAGCATCTTGTTGACTGGCTCTTCACTGTTCCTTCCCTCTGTGCTTTTCTTTTCTTTTTTCTTTTTTGCTTTTTTTGGTACTGAGGATTGAACTCAGGGGTACTCGATCACTGAGCCCCATCCCCAGCCCTATTTTGTGTTTTATGTAGAGACAGGGTCTCACTGAGTTGCTTAGCGCCTCGCCGTTGCTGAGGCTGTTTCAAACTCGCGATTCTCCTGTCTCAGCCTCCCAAAGTGCTGAGATTACAGGTGTGAGCCACCACTCCTGGCTTGTGCTTTTCTTTAACTTCCTTCCTTCCTTCTACTTTCCCAACTTCTTATTTTTTTTTCTTTTTTTTCCCCACCACAATCATCAGGGAACAAATGCACCATCCTTCCTCTGGCTTCTGCTGTCAGGCATTTTGAGTATCAGTTACTTTCTCAGCCATAAGGTTTATCATCCTGCCTTATCTCTTCAGCTTTGCCCTTGGTTTGGGGAGGATAGTCAATCAACATTATTTATCTTTGCAGAAAACAATATGCTAATCACCTTATAGCAGCATGAATCTATCAAATCATCCCAAGGAGGCATGGCTTTACGGGTTATGAAAATGGAGACTTTCCCTCTGTTGAAGACTGCTGTTTAATTTCCTAGTATGCCTGTACAAATATGTAACAAAAAATCCCAGTTATGTATAATCATCATGCACCAATAAAAATTAATTTAAAAAACAAAAATAAAACCTCCACTTATTATCCTGAGCACAACCAAGAAGGATAAGCATAAGAAAAGGTGCATGTGAAGGTGCTTTAGGGGAATAGCCCCCCTTATCACTGGTGGGCAGGTGAGCAAGTAGAGCATTGTAGAGGAGACTCATGAAATTAGTCCTTTATATAAAAAAACAAGAATTTTGGTGATTTTCTCTTGGTTTTCCTGTTCCATTTTTGTTTAAAAAATTACAAGACCTTTAGCCATTCTGTATTCAAATTTTGTTTTGGAGATGCAAGAAATCAGGCTTTTAAAAATGTCATTGAATACTTATATTCTCATGGTATGAAAAATTTGTGGTATTAGAAAGCCGCTTATTTCTTAAATAGGCTTATTTATACTCCAACTATTCTCCCTCTAATATAATCAGAACTGTATAAACTAGAACAAAACTATATAATCTAGTACAATATTTGTTGTAAGTTCTTTCACTTATTAACAACTTGCTTCATGAAAGACTCCAAACCTGCAGTATCTTATAAAACACTATGATTTGGTAAACATAAAAATAAAACCATGTATTTTTATTGTACCTACACATATATGAGTCCCTCCTGTACCATTTCCTTTTAAAAAAAATTCCTAAAGGCTTGATTAATAGAGCACATAGTTCTCATATTATTTTAGTCCTCATAAGAGAAAATCAGCATGCCTGGTGTGTACCTAATCTGCAGAGCCATCAGGGCAAACCTTTCTCCTCCAGCATCACAGGGAGGTGACAGGGAGAATGGCAGAGGGTGACACACACTTACTTGCATTCATCTGGTTCTGGTCAAGTGAATAGTCTCCCACAGAAGTCCACTTTTCCTTTCCTGAATCATATCTGAGCCCAAGGCCCTATATGGCAAGGATTCCCTGCTTGGTGAAGAAATGCCAATTCATGAGATTCCTTCTGATGAGTCACAGTCAAAATTTTTTTCCAAATGAAGCTGAGTATGCCACAAACACCAAGCAGCATAAAGGACAAATCTCATCAAGTAAGAAACATCTTGTGCCATCAGCTGAGCTCAGACAGACCCTTCACTTCTGTAAGCAACATGAAATGTGTTTCCACACAAAGTGAAAATCCAATCTGTCCTTATTTTTCCTTGAATACATATGTTATATTGTACAAGGAAATGAAAGAGCTACATACTGGAAAATATTTGCAGGGTATAGAAACTGAGGAGAGGCTACTAAGGAGTTTTATGCATAATAATAATAAAATGTCTGAAGATGCATAAAATACCTTTAAACCTCGAGAGCTTCTGTATAAACACTAGATGGTGGTATTTGTGAATATAGCATGTTGAAGATGGCCTTGAGATGGATAGCACTGATCCCTATTATTAGGAGAAGCAGAGATTTATTATTGGTGCATTTCTTTCTTTTTCTTTGTACCATGGATTGAACTCAGGGGTACTCGACCACTGAGCCACATCCCCAGCCCTATTTTGTGTTTTATGTAGAGACAGGGTCTCACTGAGTTGCTTAGTGCCTCACCATTGCTGAGGCTGGCTTTGAACTCGTGATTCTCCTGTCTCAGCTTCCCAAAGTACCGGGATTATAGATGTGAGCCACTGCGCCCAGCTATTATTGTTGCATTTCTATTCCACTGCTGCCAAAGACACCTAGGGTGGACTTAGTGAGTCTTCAAGGTGTGCACACATAGCCACAACAGACCAATCCTTCAGGCCCAGGGAGAATGGAAACGAACTGAGGGAACAACCATGTAGTAATGTGCCAAACTGTGGAAAAAAGGAAAAAAGAAAAGAAAATGCAAACAAGCCATTGATCTATTTTAAGGTACAGAAAAGAAGGTATAAATTACAGGACAGGCTTCCTTAAAGTTCTCTAAGGAAAAAATAGTCAACATAGAAGATTCCACTATCAATCAGAGCAAACCCAAGTCAGAATGAGGGAAGGATTTAAATACTGCTAAGGTGCCAACCAAAGTAAATGACTCCATAGAGAAGTGGGAATCCACTTAGATCTTGACTTTGACTTCTCTCAAGCACTCACAATAGTTACCAGTAGGAAAAGAGGTGGGGTGGGGAATTAACTTCTCATCTTGCCATCAAAAGTTTGCTTAAATTATCTAAGTGCCTTTGGTAATGCCATGTGTTTCTCTTTCCTGGGAGAAATTAATGTATCCAGAGAAAGTAATAAGCATGACAGAAAAGCCTCTTAAGAGAGAAGAGGCTGCAAAAAGGGGGGGGGGAGGCATGTTTAACCACAAGAGAAACCTGAATGGGGACTAGAGGGCTGCCAAGGAAAGCTAGGAGGAAGGGGTACGTGTGTTCTCGCCTTACCCTGCAGGAGGCAGGGCTGGCGCTGGAGGAGAGCTGCCTGGCATCTACAGTTGCTTTTGAGGGGATAGATGATGATTCAGGGGAAAAGATTTTTTTTTAAATTTTTTTTAGTTGTCAATGGACCTTTATTTATTTATATGCAATGCTGAGAATTTATATCCCAGTGCCTCACACATGCTAGGCAAGTGCTCTACCACTGAGCCACAGCCCCAGCCCCCAAAAGAAATTATTATAAGGCTCCACTGGTGGGAGGGGAAGAGGTGGGCAAGAAACTAGGGGTGAGCAGTGATGTTAAGGAAAGTACACTATTAACAGATCTCCCTGCTTCCGCTCTCTCCCCGCTTCCCAATCTACTCCATAGTTATCAGTGTTAGGTATCTCCTAAGCACACTAAGTACAATCATCCCTTGGGATCAATGGAGGGTTGGTTCTAGGACCTCTGTGGATACCAGAATCCACAAGGCTCAAGTCTCTTACATAAAATGGTGTTGTATTTGTATTCAACTTACACAATCCTCTCATATACTTTAAATTGTCTCTAGATGAATTATATCTAATACAATGTAAATGCCATGTTAATAGCTATATTCTTGATAATGACAAGCCTCAATATTTTCAAACTGCTGTTGGTTAATCCTTGGATGCAGAACATGCTGATATGGAGGGTTCACTGTATATTCAGATTCCTTTTTCTGGCATCCAAAGTTTTCTGTGGTTTTACGCTTCTTTTCCAGCTGTATCATCAGCTCCGTCACCCCACATTCTCCAGTTCTACAGTATGGCATGCATTTTCCTGTGTCTTCCCTCTGCTTCTCAATACCTCCCTTCCCCAATCAATTGCATGCATGGTAAAAACCTTTAGGGCCAAGAAAAAAATCCTTTCCAACAAAACCTTCCTCATCCCACTCTGGCTTGTGTCAGCCTAAAGCACTGCTTCCCTCTTGTGTTTCCATGATGCTCTGGAGTCTTTCTGCCACTGACCCAGCTGTCTTTGTCCCCACAATTACGTGTCTGTATAGCACTTCTCAGTTCACACAGTATTTTCACAAACAGGAGATTATTATTCTCTATTTTGTGGATAATTCAGGCTGTGTGGGTTTATGTAACTTAAAGCTAATATTAATCATAATCATAAAGCTAATATTTGAGAGAATTAGAATTCCAACTTGGGTTTTCTGACCCTACATTCAGCAATTGCTTACCTCTTATGACTGTCCTGAGATTTTGTTTCTTAAAAAAAGTCCAATAAATGTGATAGCAATTTTCAAATTCTAAAGCACTCCCCAGATCTAAAGAGGGATTTATCCATGAGACTGCAATCTTTTGGGAGCCCAGAAGTTCATTTTCATCTTTGTGTATAAATGCATATTCTCAGGCCACCCAGACCTGCCAAATAAGTGACTCCAGGGTGGGGACCAGCAGTCTTCGTCCTAACAAGCCCTCTGGTATCCTTTGCATGCTGGAGTCTGAGAACCAGGGTTGTACAGGAGGATTAGCCCTTTGTTGTGGGGCCCTTGTCTTCCAGAGACTACAGGGGCATTATCGGATCATTAGTAAGTTCACAAACTTCAGTTCTCAAAGCAGACGACAGCTTTTAGTGCTGAGTGAGCAAAGATTTTATCGGGATAAAATAATTTAAAGACTAACCTGGCAAGATTATGAGCTCTAAGGGGTGTTGTCTTACCTGGAAGGCAGGTGTCAAGTGGAGCTTTAAGTGGAGAAGTTAAGAAGACAGGACTTTGAAAGGGAAATTCTTCATGGGTGTCAAGAAAAGTCATGGGGAGGGGAGAAAAGATTTATTATGGAATTTTAATTTGGGAAAGAAATGACATTTTAAAAAAATTAAAAGGATATTTACTGAAAACTGCTGACAACAGGCCTGTGGTAAAAGGGTGGAACAACTGTGGAGGATTACTTGGTGTAGAGAGCCGGTAATGAGGCATTGAAGGGCAAGGTTAACCCGTTCCACCTGGAGAAGAGCTTTGGCTTGAGATCCTGAGACCATTTTATTCTGGAAAATATGCACAGGAGTTCTGCTATGGACTGCTTTAATTCTCTCTAAACAAATGCATTGTTCTAAAGAGGAAAAATAAATGTACAGGGTTCCTTGTTTCTTTAAACTATTTTGAATATTGCAAGATATTGGTCATTGCTCTTTGTTTTGTGTTACTATAACAGAATGACACAGACTAGGTAATTTATACACACACACATACACATGTCCCCTTCCCCACAGTGTGCCCTGTGCATGCTAGGGCAGCTCCCTTCCACTGAGCTATATTCAAGCCCACAGATTGGCAAATTTATCAAGAAAGAAATTTGTTTTCCGTAGCTCTGGAGGCTGGGAATTTGAATATCAAAGTACCAGGACCTGGTGAGGCCCTTTGTTACCATGTCATCCCCTGGCAGAAAGTGAAAGGGCAAGAGAGCTCCAGGCAGCAAAAGGAGGCCCAACTTGCTTTTTATAATAACCTAGTCTTGTGATAAATAACCTGCTCCTTTGATAACTCACTCATGATAATAGCATCAGTCCATTCATGAGGGCACAACCCTGGAGACCTAATCACCTCTCATTAGACTCCACCTCCCGACACTGTTGCACTGCAGATCAAGATTCCAACACATGAACTTGAGGGACATATTCAAACTATAATACTCTCATTTGAGATGTGTCTAGAATTAGCTAGCAAAAAGAGGAACTCTTTGAAATATAAATGATTGCATAGCCTGAGAAGTCTTCAACATGCCTTCTGGTGTCAACTGTCCTCTGAGGTTGTTTGGAGAGGATAATTTGGGAACCACCTGCATAGAAAGAGAAATTCAATCCTCCTATCTTGATCTTCTGGTAAGTTTTTGTGGGGTTCTTGTTCTCCCAGTCAGCCTTGCTATTGACTTTTTTCCCACGTTCATTTGGTTTCTAGATATTTCTTTGAACTCTGACAGTTAAGAACTCTAAATGTGGAATTGCCAGCAGTGTCAAACTTGACTCTTTCTATATTCCTCCCCTACTCCAAAGCACCACTGGCTGGGCTCCTGCAGGAACTGGCCAAAATGGGAGGTAAACAACACAGTCCGGATTTGGCTACTATTTAAAATTTAATGCTATCCTAAAATATTTATCAGTGAGATATGGTGTCTGGAATTTGCTTCAAAATAACCCATGGCAGAGGGGTGAGTGGGTGGGAATTTGAGATTAAATAAGATTATGAGGTAGTAATTGTGGAAGCTCAGAATGGTGCGTTGGGGTTCATTACATTATAATTGTAATGAATTCATTATCTTATTCTGTTCACTTTTGTATATGTTTGAAATTTTCAAATAACATGCAGATAACAGATCATTTCTTTAAAAAGTAGATGCTAAATATTATTGTGCTGGCATCCCTCAGCCGTCCCTGGCACAGACAGTTTCTCTCTGGCCATCCTCCCCTCTGCCACCATTTGCTTAGCTCTCTCTTCACATCATCTTGTCTTCATCTCTCTCTACAACCCACTTAATCCCTTGTCTTCCCAACTTAAGGGGAACACGATAAAAAACAAACACAGAAAACTCTTCTTCGTGTGCAGACTAAGCAATTCAGTTCTTTGTGTGTAGACTTTGTGTCAGTCTTCACTGGAAGAACCTCCTCTTTCATACTCATAGTATTCCTGAGGCGTTCTGCCTTTCTCCTAGTCACTCTGAATCTTGCATCCAGCTGCTTTTAAAAGCACTGCCCCACCCCTCCCCCCACGAGAATTCTAACCTTTGTTGACCTCACAGTAGAACTGAAAGCATGAAGGTAGACACGCGTCTCATGACTCCAGGAAGGGAAACTGTCTATCCAGAACCTTCCATCTGGAGAAGTCTACTATGAGAGTTGACTCTCGATTGTTTCTGGTTCAGAGCGGAAGGAGAATGGGGTGCCCGACAATTCCCTAAAACTCTTGTTTTGTACTTATTCCTCTTCCTTTTCTTTATTTTCACTCCTTTTACCAGAACTTCTGGCAAGGAACATGTTGACTCATGGTGTTTTATCACTTCCTTCCTCTGGCTTACTTCCAGTAGAGATGCTAATGAGTTGTCAAGTGATGATGATAGGCTGGGGGAAAATGCAAGGGCTTCCTGTGCTACAGAGACTTGTTCGTCTCCATATTAATAATGTGGAACCGATAGTGACAACTTGAGACAGAACTGACAAGAGTTAAGTTCAATGAGGAGATATTTCCTGCTTTCCAGTATGCAAATCATTCTGTTTCCTTTGAAGTCCTGATTCTACAGCACCTATCTGTATGTGTAAAAGATGCAGCTGCAGGAATGATCTGAACATCTTGAGAGTATTAACCTCAGCTGTGGCATTCAATGAAGGAAATACTGAAATGAGCTTGTGGGGCACCTGAGTCTGGCTTCCTCGCCTTAGCAGGTATTTGCTTGGGAACATTTAGGCACATGGCTTCTCTCCTTCTCTACATCTCTTCAACAAGAAGGGTCAGAAGGTTAGGCAGAAAGTCTATGTCAAATGTACCTAAGAAGTGAGAGAGCACCTTTCTAGGTATTTCAGTGATGAAATACCCAGACAGTCATAATTATGTGACTCCAATCAAGTCAGTTCTGGGTAAGACAAGGTGTGGCATGGGTTGGGAAAGGGTGGGCAGGATGGAATCTTCTAAATTCTATAAGCCATTGAAATGGGGCAGCCTGATAAAATAAGCAATACCCAGTTACATTTTTTTTTAAATATTTATTTTTTAGTTGTAGGTGGACATAATATCTCCACTTTATTTTTATGTGGTGCTGAGGATCGAACCCAGTGCCCCCCGTGTGCTAGGCGAGCACGCTACCACTGCGCCACAACCCCAGCCCCCCCAGTTACATTTTAATTTCAGATCAACATCAAATAAAATTTTAGCATAAGCATGCCTCAAAATTGCATGGGATACAAATATACTAAAAAAAGTATCTGCTATGATCTGCAATTCAATTTTAATTAGGGCCCTATATTTTTTTATTTGTTGGTATACCTAGAACAGCCCAGTTCCTGTAGCAATCCAATCAGACCTTATATTGGTCTGTTTAATGTAATAAGTACCTACTGTGTATTGGTCAGGATGAAGCAAACAGTGATGATGGTCATATGCCTTACCTTGATCCACTTAAAGTAAAAACATCACTTCTTTTTTCCCTTGGGGAATGTTGTTAAGACAATGGTTGTGCTATGAAAATAATTCCCATCCAAAGCCCTTTTACCTTAAAGAGAGCATACCATGTATGGCTAATCACTACTTCCCTCCATTTTTTTTAAAATTTTTTTTTAGTTGTAGATGGACGCAATATCTTTATTTTATTTATTTTTATGTGGTGCTGAGGATGGAACGCAGTGCCTCACACATGTGAGGCAAGCACTTACCACTGAGCCACAATCCCAGCCCCTCACTCCATTCTTTTTTTTCCCCCCCTGCATTTGATGCCTTTAAAAAAATTCACTTTTTTTTTTAATTAAGGAAAACATCAAACATATACTAAAGGAGAAAGTACAGTTCAATGAACGTCATAAACTCATCACCCAGCCTCAATAATTATCAACTCATCATTAAGACCGCCTCATCTACATGACCCATTCTTCCATACCAACTCTGTTAGTTTGAAACAAATCCCAGAGGGCTAGAATTTTCTTGGTTTGTAGTTTTCTAGTTCTCACCAAACCTTTCCTTTCTCAGTAATGGAGTTGTGTGTACAGCGGCTGCCCCAAATCTTCTCAACATTGCTCCACATTGTTATAGTTCTCTAGTTGCCAGCCTTCCCAATATAAAAGCCCCAAATCTGCATTTCCTAGCCTCCCTGTCCTCCACAGTTCCTACATGGGACTTCAGTTTTGAAAATCAGAACTCCCTGGCACTAGACTTGGGCCTGGACTTCAGCTTGGAGGCAGCAGGAGGAACAGGGGTACGTTTTATCTGCCCAGCTCTGCCGTGTTGTTCTGGGAACTGATCCTGGAAGCTGACCCGGCAGTGTTTTCCTCCAGGATTTTACCCTGTGCATGCGCAGTCCCTATCCCTCCCCAGGCCTGGAGCTGGGCCACACCCCTCCTCTCAGAAAAGCAAGGATATTTCTTTCTCCAAACTCCTCCTCCATCTACCCGCAAGGAAAGGTCCTACATTCTCCCTCTGACTTTGTAATGTTGGTCTGTCACGCATTTTCTTGGTGAGTTGTCATACGACGCTGTGAGCTCTCAGGGCCCTCAGTAAACATTTTCCTTCATATGTTAGTTGGAGAGGGTTCTGTTGATTCTAAGTAGTCTGACCGGTAGGAAAGCTGATTGTTTTCACCTTCCAAAGAGCCAAGAGAGGAGAGGCATACACAAGAACTTCAGCCACTCAGAAGAAAAATGTTAGGATTCATGTGAGTCTCATCATTCATTGAGCACTTTAGGGTTATGAGGCTGATCTAGAACAGAGGATCTCAAAGTGTGTCCCCACCCCCAACTAGCATCACCTAGGAACATGCAAATTCAGATTCTTAGGCCCAGTTCCAAGACCTAGTGAATCAGAAAACACAGATCCAGCAATCTATGTTTTTTTTTAATTTAAAAAAAAATTTTTTTTAGTTGTTGATGGACCTTTATTTTTTATTTATTTATATGTGGTGGGGAGGATCGAACCCAGTGCCTCACGCATGCTAGGCAAGCGCTCTACCACTGAGCCCCCAGCCCAGCCCCCAGCGATCTGTTTTAATAAGTCTTACATTTGTTGAAGGATCTGAGGGCTAAATCCTAACACTCGTTTTTATAAATAAAGTTTTATTTATGCTCATTAAAGCTCATTCATTTATGCGTCCTCTCTGCTTTTGTGATACAAAGGCTGAGTTGAGTGGTTGTGACCATATGGCTCACAAAGTCTAAAATATTTACTATCTGGCCCTTTACAGGAAAAGTTGCTGATCCCTGATTTAGATTCATTTTAAATGATATGTCAATAGAAATTAGAGGACAAGTCAACAAGAGCCAGACAGGAATACCTCACACTAATTTATCACAAAGTATAGCTGAGGGGACTGGCTTTCATGAAATGGCAGTCCACCACTGACTGACAACCTACTACGGTGTGGATTAACTGGCTAATTATAACTTCTCTCAGTGGCACCCTTCACTGAGGAGGGCTTAAATTTTACACTCTTTTGATGAAATTCCTTTTTTAAAAAAACAAAGCGCACACCCGTGTGTGTATATCCAGAAGATAAATAATATTTCTAACAGCCAGGAGCAGTCATAGGGATGAAGAAGAACAAGGCCCAATTCTAACTTAATATTAGGGAAATAACTTCAGGCTTCTTCCAAATCCTATTTGTCTGTCTGTGTTGGTGGGCCAGTTTCCAGGAATGCTGAAATAGAGGGATGGTGGATTTGGGAACAGAGTCCACATGGTGCACAGTGCGTGTGGCTGGGGTAAATTATTTGAGACTGATAGGTGGACAGCAAGACTCTTCAGAACCAAGTATGGACAATCCTTACTTGGTCATGCTTTATTCCATTCTGCTGAGCTTTCTGCTTAATCAAGAGGCAGCTACACAGTGAAGGCTCCACTCACTTCCCAGACCCCTCAGTGAGCCCAGGGCCATGAAAGAGGAGACTGTTTACTAGAGACTGTTGATCCTGGGCATCTTTCCTTCCTGGTTGTCAGTTTTCTTTTCTTTCTCTTTTTTTTAAATATTTTTTTAGTTGTAGATGGACACAATATCTTTATTCTATTTATTTATTTATTTTTATGTGGTGCTGAGGATTGAACCCAAGTGACTCACGCATGTGAAGCAAGTGCTCTACCACTGAGCCACAAGCCCAGCCCTGGTGGTCAGTTTTCTAATCTGTAAAATGATGGGATGGAACCAGGTGATCTGTAAGGTTCTTTCTAGTCCTGAAAAATGCAAGTGTTGATCAGTAAGTGGTGAATGATTCTTCTAGCACTGATTATAATGTCTAAAATTCCTCTTAGAAATCGTAGTACTTAAATCTAGGATCTTCAGGAAGGAAGAAGAGAATGAAAAAAAAAAAAGCCATTCTTTTTTTTTGGTACTGGAGATTGAACTCAGGGGCACTGGACCACTGAGCCCCATCCCCAGCCCTATTTTGTGTTTTATGTAGAGACAGGGTCTCACTGAGTTGCTTAGCACCTCGCCATTGCCGAGGCTGGCTTTGAACTCGCAATTCTCCTGTCTCAGCCTCCCTAAGTGCTGGGATTACAGGCTTGCACCACCACGCTGTGCTTGAACAGCCATTCTTATGCAAGGCTACTGTGAAGACCTTCCTGGAAGGCATGTTTATAATGCATATCCAAAGCCTTGAAAACAATACATTCTCTTTGACCTAGCAATTCTACTTTGAAGGATTCATTGCAAGAAAAATAAAGAGGATGTGTTCAATGATATAGCAACAAGCATGTTGGTTTCAGTGCAGTTTATAACAATGAAAAATTAAAAGCAGTCTAAATGGTTACCTAATTGATTTGGTTGAGTAAATAGCATATGATACATATACATTATATATTATATATACATTATATATAATGGAGTATGTAGGCATTTAAATAATATTGTATAATTATCCTTATTGATGTGGATAAATTCTCATATTATTGAGTGAACAATAGCTTTAAAGCCTCATTTTCTATATTATATTTTTCTGGAATGGATTTACTATTATATATACTTCTTAGGTACATGATTACATTATAATCTACAAGGGTACACATGAAAATTCTTGAAATTCTTACTTCTGAGTGATAGGATTATTAGCAGTGTTGATCTCATCATTTTTATCTTTAATTTTCCTACAGTGATCATGTATGACCTGTGTAAGTAAATGTTTTTCTGATTCACTTTTTTTATGATGCTGTAAATTGAACCCATGTCCTCACACAGGCTGGCATGTGTTTTAATGTGCGCACACACACATACATCTCAGTTGGGAAAAATAACAAAACATTTCAATGGAAACATGTAGACACCGTTTCCTGCTCCATTTGACATAGATGTCCTTCCATGCTCCTGGACGGGGGCTTCAGGTCCCACAAGGGTTGCAGTTGACTCTATTTTGCAGAGACAGAAAGAGACAAAAGATTGGTAAGTTCAACACATAGAATCCCTTATTTCCCTCTCATTTCCTAGATAGGATGGCCACCAACTCAGCTTGATTCTGACTGAGAGATTTCTCAGGATGTATGATGTTCAGTGCCAACTGGGAAAATCCCAGGCAAACTGGGACCAATTGGTCACCCCATTTCTAGCAGATTTGGAAAGAATGGCTAGTACTTCTGAAGATAATTTCTGGTTTCTGACTCACTCTGTGGTATGTGGTCTCTTGAGAGGTTTCGTGTGAAACTGCTTTGACCTCCTGGCCATGCTGTGAGCTTGGCAGGGTGGGATCAGTATTCAAAAGGGGCTTTGTGACCCTGTAGAAAGCAGAGCTCTATTCAGGTGGCTTCACCTTCTCCTCTCTTCTTTTTGCCCAGCGCATGCATTTGTTCTGTCTGAACCCCAGTAAGTAGCATGAAAGGAATTGTTGTCTGAATAATTCAGGACAAACTGGCTATTTGAGGACTCAATTTCTCACTTCCATTATTATTAAACATGGCACTTAATTACCATCGCTGAAGTTGTGTTTATTGAATTCCTTTAGCCCACTTGTGCCCATTCTGCAAACACTCTTACATCCTTTTCATTGTTAAAGTGCAAGAGGAAAAGGCTCAGGAGTGGGGACCAGCAAACCACAGCTGGTGTGGAAAGGACATTTGACATGTGATGCAAGCAGAAGTCTGTGTAAACTGCTGGGAGATTAACTGTGTCTGTGTTGCACGTATGCACGTTTATAGTGTTGGGGCAGATGCCCGCGGAGGGTGATCAATGACAGTTCCACACATGAAAGTCATGGCCTCATCTTGCTGCCAGTTGCTCCCCCCTTTGCCTCCCACTTTGATTGGAGGCAGCACACCTTCTTTTCCACCAGCTGAATCAGGACATTGTTCTAGGTAAACTCATTTGGACCTTTGGACTGTAGAGTGCTAGCAGGCTCTGTCAGGGACAAGAGGGTGAGTGTCTCCATGAAAGTGCCATGCACATTCACAGGGCAGGGCAGGGTGGTGAACCATGGGCTTCCTTGGCACTCCTCCGTCTACTACATTACGTTATTTCCTAGACCAGAGCCAGCAGGTGTAGGAGGGTGTAGTGGCCTGGCTTTAGCATTAGCCAGATTTAGAACGGAACTGCAGTTCAACCCTTTCCTAACTCCGCTATTTAGCAAGTTATTTGACATCACTACACCTCAGTTTCCTCAATTGGACAATGAGAAGAACAGAGTTCCTGCCTCACCCTCATCTCTCCTCTTCTCCACTGACCTTCTCTCACCTGTGTTCCTTTGGGGCTGTAGTGAGCAAAGTTGATCCAGGGCATCTTCCAGACCCTTCTCATCACGTGCACAGTGCCCTCATGTTTGGAGACTGGATCAGGTTTGGGAACCTGAGATTTGTCTTCTTTTCTGAGAAAGGCTCTGGTGCAGGGGCTTGCAAAGAGTTCCATGACCATTGGTGGTTCAGGTCACTGGGGCCCTGTGGGTGTTGCAGAATGCAGGGAACAAAGTGCTTATGTTTCCCCATGAGGCAGAAGCACAAGGGAGCCCCTGATTTTCAATGGGGACACCTGGCGACACCTTCAGAACTCTGGTGAGACCAGGTTTTCTTCACCTGTTGCCCCTCCATCTTACCAAAAGCCAACGCCATCTCTCCCTTTGTCCTTCTTCCCATCTTTCCTGCACCAACGGCAAGACCTGAGAAGGCCTGGGAAGCACAAGCAGTGCTCTGGGGTTTTGTTGTTTGTTTTGCACCTTGAGAAAAACAAGGAGATAAGATAGGATTTCTTTTTAGTGAAGAAATAAGAGGTGTGGTCAGGGGTCAGGTGGAATTTCCTGGTGAGAATGTGAATAAGGAATAGGAGGATATGAATCTGAGCATGAGACGAATTCTGAGTCTCTGACTCAATTAATGGAACAGCGGGTTTGCTACTTTCTAAGAAAGGATAACTTGTCGAGATGAGATCACAATCTGCATGTTGTTGAACTGGCTTCAGTCTCACTCTGCATCGAGTTTCCTTTCTGCACGTACGTGGCTGTGCGACAGACATGGCCCTACACCAAGAAGTTGGTACTGAAAATCTCACTTTCTCTTTGTAAGCAAACCTCATCCAAGGACCTAGGGCTGGCTCTTGCTTAACCCAGTTACCCAGAAATGCAAGTGCTTCCTCCTCCTCTTTACATTTTGCAGAAGAGGAAAGATGGGTAGCAGAGCCATGAAAGGAGGGGTGAGCTGAACTCAGGTGTGTTTTGCAGGTGTGGGCACGTTGGCGCCAGCTTACAGAAAGCAATGTGCCTGGATGCAAAAAACCTTCCAAAGTTCTCATTGTCGAGCCAATAATTCTAGTTCTAAAAATTTGCTATGGTTTGAATGTATCCCCTAATGTTCATGTGTTAGAAACTTAATCCCCAATGCCACAGTGTTGAGAGGTGGGGCCTTTTTAAAGGCGGTGATCTTGGAGGCTCTGCCCTTAAGAATGGATTGATATGCGGACTCTGAGAGTGAGCTAGTTATCGAGGGTTCCTACAAAAAGGATGAGTTTAGGCCCCTTTCCTCCCTTTTGCTTTCTTTGCTGATCTTGGCTTTCCCAGCTTCCAGCACTATAATGGATAAATCTGTGTTGTTTATAAATTACTCAGTCTCGGGTATTCTGTCATGGCAGCATAACGTGGAAAGACAGAAACAAGCCAAAGAAAATATTCAGGAATGGAGATGGGGATTTGTTAAGTGTGCTTACTTTAGAATCATCTCTTCTGGTAAAGTAGTGAGAAAATTTTTTAATGACCAACCGTGGGAAACATACATAGAAAGGAAGTATGCAGTCAATGAAGAAGATGTTTTAGATGCATTCATTTTTCAAATACATGCACATGGTTAAATGTTTAAATAGTTCAAAATAGAAGAAATGAGAAGGAATTTCTCCCTCTTGCCTCCAATCCTGGTCCTTCTCTACAGATGCAAGTACCGTCCTTGGTTATAGATTGTGCTTCAGAGAAGAAATCAGTGAAATAAGAAAATTGTTCCAAACTAATGATAAGTGGAAGAAAGACTCAAGAATTAGAAACAAAATTTCAGGAATATTGCAACCTGAGAGACTTGGGCTGAGAATAAGAAAAGAAATAACCCAAACTATTCCTGAAAGGTAACATTTACATTAATATTTATTTTCTGTGTTTTCTAAATTTCTTCTAATGTGTAAAATTACTTTCTAATACTCAGCATTTAGGGAGGTAAAAATTTCATTCAAGTTCAGAATCCAGCAAAGAGCACAAATGATCTTCAAATAATACACTTTTTTTTCAAAATCAAGAATTTCTATTTACATGTATATGTTTCCTATTATTTCTATCTGTAAGTATAAGTCACACTGTGGGCTAATTATATAATTTTCTTCTAAGAAGCCTAGAAAATAAACTTCATTTCTTCCCTAGCTCTTCTGTAGTATCCCACTAAAACAGCACATGTAAGAACATTAGGGGCTGAGGTTGTGGCTCAGTGGTAGAGTGCTTGCCTAGCATGCATGAGGCATTGGCTTTAATCCCCAGCACCACATAAAAAACTAAAGAAACAAAATAAAGGTCTTGTGTCTATCAACAATTAAAAATATATTTTTTAAAAAAGTTGGAAAACAATACCAAAGTAAATTAGAGTCCTTACTACAATTTGGTGAACTTGTGCTCAAATTAAAATGTTCCTCTTATTTTGCATTTGAATGCCAAATACTGAAGCTTGAACTTTGCCTTTCTATAAATGAATCCATCAGGGAAAATAAATATGACACTAGTTCTTAGGTCAAGGTCTAATGTTATGAGAGTTTTCAGGAGAATCTCAAGAGAACAATATATTTGTCTTAGTATGTGACAGTTCATAAGAACAAATTATCCAAGTTCCTGAAAACATTAAATGTATATTTAGGAGTTAAGCACAAATTTCTGGATTTATAATGGTATTTCATAAGAGACAGATATTACTAAATAGCCCTCAAAAGGACCCAGTGGCAGAAGTCTTAATTTCTGCATGTTGAAAAGTGTTTATGTATGAATGTTGATGTGCATACATGTTTTGATGATGGATTGCCACAGTGCTGTGAAAACCCTTGCTGGGGAGAAGTTGGAAGGGTAAGTATCTGCCTCTCATTCTGTCTCAAAGTTTCCTGTGTGCACCATGGAATGGATGGCCAGTGGTGAAGTTTACCTCTGAGACTGGCCTGGAACAGCAAATGCCAAGTTGACACCCCCAAGTTGATAAATTGGTCAGGTAGGTGATGTTAGTAATTACATAAACTAAGATTCGCGCTGGCAATGGTTAAACAGATCTGAGACACCACTGGCATGTACTGAAAACCATGTGAGTTATTTTTTTCCTTAAGTCCTTCCCACACATATCAGCCCATAATATAAAGGCTGTCAGCTAATAGCACTGAGAGTAATAAGGAACCAGAGCTGAGGGCAGTGGTCACTTTGACTAGATTCAAATTTCTGCTTCCTCATACTCTGAATTCTTAGGACCTGATGATTTACACATTTACAGATGTATTTTGTCTTAGTTTTCTATGGCTGTAATGCAAAGTAACAAAAGATGACTTAAGCAACAGAATTTTATTGTCTCACAAATTCTGGAGGTCAGAAGCCTGAGATTGGGGTTTTGGCAGGATTGGTTCCTTCTGAGGACTAAGGGAGAATCTTTGGTGTCCTTTGGCTTATGGACACACCACTCCAATCTTTACCTTAATGTTCATCTGACATTTTCCCCTCTCTGTGTGTATACTTTCGAATTTCTCCTTTTTATAAAGGTATCAGTCATATTGCATTAGAGCCTCACCTTATTCCCAAGTGATGTCATCTTAACTAATTACATCTGCAACAGCCCTATTTCCAAATAAGGTCACAATCTGAGATATTCAAGTTGGGACTTCAACACAATAATTTTGTTTGGTTTGGTTTGGTGGGGGGACATAATTCATAAGAACACATACATATGCATAATATTTTTTTGTGCATAATATTTTTTGAGAGAAGACAAAACAAAGACCCACTTGGCATGCTCTGGACTCTGATTGCCTACAGAATGATTGTGAAAAAAACATGTCTGCTGCAATAACAGCAGTTATACTTTAGGTACATTTGTGACATTGCTTTTGCATTTGATGATAGAATGATATATCATGTATTGGTATTATTTTTAACAAGAATATACTAGCTACATATACATGTAACTAGTATATGGGTCCAAAGAAAAGTATATGAGATGTGGTTTTTGATTTCTCAGAATTTCTTCCGTTTTTCAAGGTCAGTAACATTTACTTCTTCATTTTGATTTAGAAACTTACTTATTCCACATCAGGTCAAGCTTTTAATTTGGGCAATTGTGCGTTGTCAGAGCAGATGCTCATAACCTGGGTCATGTGCATAACAGGCTGGGATCTTCTAGACCTTGACCATCTCTGCAGTGATATTTCACTTTTACCTCATCTCAGCCTGGACACTGCACTCATGTAACAGTGGATGTTCTGTGATGTTACCCAGTTCATTCTAAAGAATGCTCGCATCATCTGTTCTTTGATGTCCTTCATGGAGAAGGTACCAGTAGCTAATACAAATATCCAGTCTTTTAGAGAACAGATGGGGAGTAACCACTCACCAGGAGCAGGAAAATACATCTGCCATAGACAGTGAAGCAGCGTTTAGGGAAACAGAACATTAAGTCTTTGAGTATTCTAGAGAAATTCATCTACCAGAAAACAGTTGCTAAAGGCATGAAGACCCCAAGGGACAAGACGAAAAGGCGCAGCATCCATAAAAATAATGTTTGTAAAATAGCTTAAGACTTTAAAAATAATTATTTTGTCAAAGGAAGAGGCAAATGTGAATTTTAAAGTAAGGTACTAAAGTGTTAAAATGCATGTATTGCTAGGTGTAATACCTGACACCTGTAATCCCAGCAGTTCAGGAGGCTGGAAACAGGAGGATCACAAGTTGGAGGCCAGCCTCAGCAACTTAGTGAGGCCCTAAGCAATTTATTGAGATCCTGTCTCAAAATAAAAAGTAAAAAGGGCTGAGGATGTGGTTCAGT
>PVHX01012100.1:0-41645 GCA_004024805.1 Geosciurus inauris | reverse complement strand
ATCATCCTGTCTCAACCATTATGGTATCCCACATGCCCTTCAGCTTGCTTCAGCAATTACTAATAATTCTCATAAATTAATTGTTTAATAATAACAATGACAATAGCACTTTGCAAGTTTTGCTAGAGAATATTATAAACAGCAGACAAGACATTGAGGAAAATGGAAAAATGAGCTGGAGTATTTCTTGAGGAGTTCTTATTTCTAAAATAATAGCACAGTACAATGCAGACACTGAGGATCCTGGTGGACTCTTATAACTGGTCCAGGCAACCTGCAGAGTCTCCTGTGGGGGCGGAGGATCCCACTTCCATTCTCAGTGTTGACTTGGGCAACATTCCAGGGACCTCTCTGCAAGAGTCAGGGATTGATATTTGCCTAGCAATCTCTCTCCTGCAATGACTGAGTGCCACTGAGTCTCAGACTTTTCAATCTGTGAAGCTCTTTGATGTGGGTAAAGCCCTCCCTAACATCTGCTCTACCTGTTTGCCCCACCCACAGGGAGAGTGCTTGGCTTTGTTCCCACTCAACCCTCTCTGCCTGGTGTTTTGATGGATGATGAGTTTCCAACAACCCAACTGCTCAGAACAAAGACTGCATCTCCTTTTCTCTTTCCTCCGTGGGCTGGTTGGGGAACATAAATGTGTTTCTCATTATTTGATCTGTTTTACAATGTGAGCTCCTGTTGGGGTTCATTGCATAGGGGATTACAAGATATTTCTTCTCATATAGGACTTAGTCTTTCCCTAATGTTTAACCATGGCAGTCTGTCTGAAGATAGGAAACCCTGATGTGTCTCACTAGATTTAAAGGCTCAATCAAACATGAAAGTTGGAGAGAGTTTTCCTATTTTAAAAAATATTATGGCTGCTCATATGTATTATGGGGTGGAGGGCCCCTGAAATGGAATGGTGGGTATAGGAGGAATCCAAAAATAATTAATTCCATGGTTCAAAGTCATTATGGTATCATGAAAAGAGACCAGGCATTGGAGCCAGGAGATCCGGTGTGATTCCTGAGTTGTTCTTACCGGCTGTTGGAGTAACTAGCAACTTGAGAAAAGGTAATTAACCTTACTGAGATTTACTTCCATCATCTGAAAGAGGAGAATAATGTAACCTACTTTTTTAGGATTGTGCTAAAGATTTAAAAAGATGCTGAATGAAAGAAACTGGATTTTTGTAAGTGCTTAACAAAAAAATTATTATCATTTTATTTAAGAGGTGAGGTCTCACTATGTTGGCCAGACTGACCCCAAACTCCAAATTCCTAGGCTTCAATGATCCTTTTTTTTTTTTTTTTTTTGATACCAGGTATTGAACCTAGGGGCACTTAACCACTGAGCCACATCCTCAGCCCTTTTTAAAATTTTTATTTAGAGACAAGTTTTCACTGAGTAGCTGAGGCTGACTTTGAACTTGCGATCCTCCTGCCTCAGCCTGCAAAGCTGCTGGGATTACAGGTGTGCATATTGAGCCCGACCGTGAGTGATTCTTCTGCTTCAGCCTCCCATGTATCTGAGACTACAGGTGGGCACCACCTCATTGGGCTCTAAAGTATCTCTTCTTAAAATCTGACTGAGCAATGGTGAAGAGTCTGGCATTGCAAATGCAGGCACTGTGGCTATAAAATACCTTAGTCTGTGAAATTGACATTTATAATAGAGCTTTGTTCATTTATAATAGAGTTTGTTATACTCCATCTTAGCTTTCTTTGCTCTCTCTCACTTTCTCATGGATAATTCATCTATAGGGGAGGGGGGAGAACATGTGACCTCAGCTCTGTGGGTGTCGTTTGGCCTTTCTATCCTCATTACAGAAATATCTAGTGAGCCCCAGCCAACCAGCCCCAATGTACTGGATCATCTGTAATATGGAAATCATCACTATCCCCACTTTCATCATAGGGCTGACCTGAGGACCAGATGAGATAATGTCTGTGAAAGTACTGGGTAAACTCGAAGCACTGTCTAAATGTACTACCTGGGCTTGAGGCACATAGAACATTTACTCTCTGCCATTCATGAAGTTCAAATACACTCTCCATTCCAGGCATTCGACAGAGAGCAAACACATTTTGTTTGGCTTTAGCATTGAATGAAAGGTAAACAGTACCCTTTCAGTTGCTTGGCTTCCTTTCTTCTCCCTTCCAAACAAAAGCCAGGCTCTTTAAGTGCTTCCTGCTGAATTTATAAAAGGCACTGGATTACAAATCCAACCCTGTTCCTCAGGACTTTAAGGTCTGGGGAAGAGTGAGGTTTTAGAGCAAGGGTTCTTGAGGACACCCATTCTAGGTCGTTCACCAAGGCTTTAGCTTCTCGCACGTCCTAGGCCAAGGACCAACTATGCCAAAGGCAATTGCTTTCTCTCCCATGGGGTTAATCACGGGAGAAACACATATAGCACTTGGATCTCACTGCTGGGCCATGGAAGGGGTCACTATGACCTGGGAAGCTTGGTCCAGCAGCTTGATGCTGATGGTCCATCTCAGACCTGCTTTGAGAAGAGTCCTAGGAGAAGTCAAAGTTCTGTAAGTTTTATCCTTGAAATGTCCATCTCTTCCTTCTATTGCTGTTCACCACCTGACTTTCATACTGGCATCCTTAATCTCAGAAGACCCCAAATACTGCCTTCATGACCGAAGTCAAATTCTTCACTACCTAGATGAAGCCTACCTTACCTAGCCAAATCCCACACCAACCTGTGGCCTCCCCCCATCTTTGTCTCACTGTTCTTTCACTTTCTCTGGAAGCTCCCTCTTTTCTTCCTGTTTACTTCCTCTCCATCCTTCGAAATGCTCCCATGAAACCTTTTGTTTGAATTCCATCCCAGAACACTTTCTTCCTCCTCTGGCCTATAATATATAAGAATTTTCCATATTACTCTTTGGCCTTTAATGCTTTATTTCTTATTCATTTATTAATAATTGGTTGCTTTTGTATTGACATTGTATGGTGTACTGGAGACTAATAAAATAAGGGCACAGCAACTATGGCCCCTCCACAGAAGAAGCTTTACCATTTAATAAATAAGGTAAGGAAGGTAGGTAGGTCAAAAGAAAGAAGTAAGCATTACATAATACATCATGAAGAATGTGAATTTTATCAAAAAGCAATGAAAGCCATTGCAGAAGTTTTAAAAATGATTTTTAACAGCTTTAATGAGATATAATTGACATATAATAAACTGCACATTTTAAAACCTACATTTTGATAAGGTCTGACATCTTTATATACTCATAAAACCATCACCAGAAATAGCAAACATCTTGGTCTGGGTTTTGCTGTTACAGCAGAATACCACAGACAGCGTTGTATCTAAACAGCAGACCTTTGTTTGGCTGATGGCTCTCAAGTCTGGAAAGTCCAAGAGCATGGTGGAGGGGCGAGCATGCATGACAGAGAGAGGACATTAGTCCAAGTTATCTTTTTAATCAGGAACCCACTCTCGCAATAGTGGCATCAATCCATGTATGAAGGCAGAACCCTCCTGACCTAATCAGCTCCTAAAAGCCCCACCTCCCAATGACGGTTAAGATGGTGACTGAATCAGCATGAATGTTGGAGGGAACATCCAAACCATGGAAGTGAGCATGTTCATCACCCCTAGGGATTTCTGGTGCTCTTGTAACAGTGGTCCCTTCACCTTCTGAATATAGCCCTCATTGCTCTAAGGTTTATTTTTTTTTAAAAAAATGTTTTTTCTCTCTTCTCCCCTCTCCCCCTCCCTAACAAGATTAGGGAGACAGTGTTATCTTTTCTTCCCCTAGTTAATTGCCCTGAACACACCCACTACAGGAAGGAGATGCCTGCTGAGGATCTAGGAAGTGAATATTTCCCAAATTAACAAGTGAATCCTAACATGCCATGAGGGAGCCCTGGGACCCCCTACCAGAGCACACCTGGATGTAACCCTTGAAGTCCCTTTAAAACCGCAGGTCCCTCCTGAGGGAGAGAGTCACATTCTTTGGGACAGGAGTCCCCTGTGTTCCTCCTTTGCTAGCAAAGCAATAAACCTTCTTTTTCCTTTTTCTCAAAACCATGTCCTCATTAAATTGGCATTGATTGGTATTGGGGACAGAGACCGAGCTTTTGGTTACACTCTGTCCTACCCTCTCTCCAAGCAACAGTTAATTGATCTGTAATGCTACCTATCAGTTTAAATCTTCTAGAATTTAATATTTTCAGACAGTGTGTACTCTTTTGTGTTTGTGGTTTCTATCACTCAATATGCTTATTTGGAGATTCATTCATGCTGAAGCCTATGTCAGTAGTTCATGCTCTTCACTAAGTAGTATTCCACTAGAAGATTCACAATTTGTTTATCTAATCACCTGTTAATGGACCTTTGGGTCATTCCTACTTTTAGGCTATTATGAATAATGCTACTATGAACTTATGCACACAAGTATTTGTGTGGACATAGGTTTTCTTTCTTTTTTTCTTTTTTCTTTTTTTTTGGTACTGGGGATTTAACCCAAGAGCATATTACTACTGAGTTACATCACCATCCTTTTAGTTATTATTATTGTATTATTATTGTTATTTTTTATGCTGCTGATGCTGGCCACCAACTTGCATTTTGTTTTAGTCAGCTTTTTTGCTGCTGTGACTAAAGGACCTGACTAGAACAACTGTAGAGGAGGAAGAGTTTATTTGAGGGCTCACAGTTTCAGAAGTCTCAATCCATGATCAGCAGGCTCCATTCTCCAGGGCTCGAGCTAAGGCTAAACATAAGGGAATAAGAGTATGGTAGAGGGACGTGATTCACGTGATGATCAATAAGCAGAGAGAGAGACTCCACTCATTAGACACAAAAATATATACCCCAAAGCCACATCCCCAATCCCCCATTTCCTCCAGCTACACCCCACCTGCCTTCAGTTACCATTCAATTAATCCCATCAGGAGATTAATTCACTGATTGGGCTAAGGCTCTAGTAACCCAATCATTTCTTCTCTGAACCTCACTTGCATTGTAGTTTTGGGGGACACCTCACATCCAAACCATAATACTTTCCTTCTGCCTCAGCCTCCCTAGTTACTGGGATTACAGGTGTGCACTGCCACTGCACCCAGCCATATTTTCATTTCTTTTGGGTAAATAACTAGGAGTGAAATCACTGGGTCATATGGGGAATTCATATTTATTTTTCTAAAAGACTGCCCAGGTCTGTTTGAACTCAGGGTTATCACTTTGATTATGTCAGCTCATTGTAGCATAATGTAGATTTAGACAAAGATATTGAAGAAGAAAAGTAATAGCTAATGTTTATTGTACACGTCAGATATTGTGCTAAGAATTTTAAGTGTGTTATTGACTAATACCCTCTGGTAATTTCTCTGAGATAGGTACTATAATTATCCTCATTTATAGATGAGGAAATGAAGGCTCTTCAAAACTAAATAACTCAGAACTTAGTCTTAGGCCTTCCGGCCTAAGAACTTAGTCTTAGGCTTCTTAGGCCCTGAAGCTTGTATCTTCAATTATAAGTAAATGACTGAGTCAATGCACTAAAGTCAAACTTTCATATTGTGTTTGTTCTCCCAAACCGATAGCTGCACTTTGCATTAGTTGCTGGAACCAATTAGTGTAGGTTTTTGTTAGCTGAGATGTGATTTCATCTTGTTTTAACTGTAAGTACAAGAACCTAAGCAAATTATAATGTGCAAATACTTTTAGAAATCATTTGCTAGATTTCTATGGGGTACAGTAGAAATAACTTATAAGAAATAACTTATAAAGTTCTCTAATCCAAATATATGACTGTATTTAAAATGTACTTATTTTTCACTTGATTTAGATTATGGCTTTTTAAAGGGCTAGATCCATCAAAACATAATAAATGGGAATTAACTGGAATCCTGAGAATCTGTACTAGGTAGAGGCAGCATGATATAGCAGGAAGAACATGAGTTTGGAAGTAAAAGAGCCTTGGATTGAATTCTCAGTCTGATATTTCACCAATGGAAAAACTATTAAACCTTTTTCCTCATTAGTAGAATGAAGATAGCACTGTCTATCTTAAAGGTTTGTCCTGAGAATTAAAGAAGATTACAAATCAATGCGCAGTGAAGCATTAGGATCTTGGTGAGTGCCAGCATCTAGTTCCTTTTTCTGGTTAATTTTTTTTTTTTTAAAGGGCTCATTCTTTTATCCAAGTTTGAAATCTGAATCCCTTGCTGCTAGGGTGATCCTTCCCAAACTGTCTGCAAAATTTTGTGTTTGCACATCTATGTTTGGATGGGAAAATATCCTGGCTCTTGTTGGATTTGTAAGAAATCCATGATTTGAAGATGTGTGAGTCAGCCTTCTTTTACTGTACAAAATCCCTGAGATAATCAGATTATCAAGAGAAAAGGTTTATTTTGGCTCAGTTTTAGAGGTTTCAGTATGTGATTGATTGGGTCTGCTGCTTTTGGTCCTGTGGCAAGGCAGAGCATCGATGAGAGCATGTAGGAGAGATAATCCAGTCACCTAATGGCCTGGAAACAAGAGAAGGAGTGGAAGGGGCCGGTGTCTTGCAATCCCCTTCAAGGGCATTTCCCAAATGACCTAAAGACCTCCCAGTAGGCTCTACCTCTTAAGACTTCCACCATCATCCCTAAGCTAGGGGTTACAACTTTAACACATGGGTCCTTGGGAGATATTTAAGATCCAAACTACTGCAAAGGACAATTCAGAAATACTATGAATCTGTCCTTCATTCACTCATTTAATGTTTACTTAATGCCCACTATGGCCTGTGTCTTGCGCAGATGAACTCTGATCCTGCCTTGTGGCAATTTATAACATAGAATAATGAATAAAATTATGACATGCTTTGTGAATCCATGTGTTATCACACTAATTACTTACATCTTTTGTGGATTACACTTCAAAGATTGGTGCATGACTCAAGTAGCCAAAGAGGCCTGGGCAGCTAGGGTAGAGATGAAAATGATATCTCTTAGGCAGGGAAGGGCCCAGGAATCAAGGAGATAAACTCTCACATTGAATTTATAGCTAGCTGCTGTGTTGCCAGGTAATATGGCACAGGTCCTGCCTGACCAGAATTGCCTGCAGAGGGGAAGTGGGGGGCATGTGAGGCGCAGCTGGGGGCTTCAGGACTCTATCTACACAGAGGGAACAATTTCTGTAATTTGCTCAAACTACTAGCCCAGTGTGTTGCTGCTACACAAAGGGTAGGATTTTCCTTTAGGAGCTGAGCTCTTAAACTTTAAAGTGGATCAACTTTAGTCCCGCAAAAAAAAAGGTGTGCTCTTTGCTCAATTGATCTCTTAGAGGATGGGATCAAGATAACACTTGGGTCACTATGTCAACAATGTTTTGAGAACAAAGGCGTGCCTTTCAGTCTCCTGTCTTTCCAGGCAGTTAGCAAGGTGAGCTGGAAAAATCCTTCAACTAAAAAGGAATTTGGGTAATTCGATGGCCCTATCCCCTCATTTTATTAAGTGAAAAAAAACAGGTCCAGGGAGAATATGTGACTATTTCAAGGTTTCGCAGCCTTTTTTTTAAAGCATGAGCTGCTGCTAGTCAGCAAAGCAGCTGGAGAGCAGACTTGGTAAGAAAGGCACATTCTAGATGACTCATATTAATGCTATGAGCACTTAACAATGAGAAAAGCCCCTCATCAGTCTGCACCATTTCTACCTATCTCATCCACAGTGACTAGCTCCACCTGCCTGATCATATCTCCGGGCCAGAGCCTGTGCATATTTATTCTTTTGAGTCTTGCACTTTGCTCTTTTCTTTTTACTGGCCCTGCACTTGTGTTTGCTCTTGGTACTCTCTTCATGCATATTGCAGGAGGCCCCATGTTTAACTTGAGCTCAGGACTAAATATAACCACTGCTATCGCTAGAGGCACACATAGATGTCAGCCCTTTTGCAGTGTTTGTAAACTCCACCCCAGGTCCCCTGCACAGGGCAGGCTCCAGCACTACTTTGATGGAAGAGCACTTTTAAATGGGAACTTTCACCAAAAGCAAGGGTGGCCAGGGTCAGGAAGAAATCAGTTCCTGCGACAGGCTGCACTCATGCTTTGTGCCTGGTATGCATAAAGCCCTAGTCTCCAAATCTTAGGTGAGAAATTCAGGAAGGCATGTGCTTAGAGCTAGTCTCCATTTAACAGCCTGGAAAGTGTCCCTCCCCAGATTCCATTCCCCCTTGTGGGCCCTGGGACTGGAAATGGTCCAAGGGAACTGGAAAGTATCTATAACATTGCCACATCTTCCTGGGACACTGTCACAGCCTCCCTGGAGGAGTCTGGTCAGTAGCTCTAGGTTGTGCCCCCAGCCTCTGAACCATGGTTCTTGAACGTTGCTACCACACCCACCTTCCACATGGACAAGGTTCTGATCCCACCCTGTCCATGAATCTCTCCCTAACTCTATCAACACTGTCCTCTCCTGCCCATATGGATTATTGTGGTTGTTAAAAGTTGCCTGTGTGGTTCATAAATTAGCATTTTGTCAAAGTAAAGCCTCCTCAGAATCTGAGCCTGTATCTTCTACTTATCTTTTCCTGATCCTTCCACTGGATGCTGAGAAGGCATTTAGTGCTTGTCAATTTCTCCCTCTCTTGAGAACATGGAAGAAGATTTAAGCTAGTGTTCACCACCTCCCCTTCCCCAGAACATGGTAGAATCTGCTATGAGCTATGCTATAGGTTGGAGCGTGACAGACAAGGAGAGGTGGCCTGAGTGGCTGTGGGACCTCTTGGACAAATAAACCTAGTGAGAGATGAAAGCAGACACTTGCTCAGCCAGCTGAGTCAACCTGGGAAGAGTGAGATAACAGAACTCGAAACCACATTGCTCTCACACCCTCCAAGTGGGTCTGAAATCAGATCCTTTAAAATTTCCTCAAGGTCCACAAGCCAGGGATTCATTCCTTTGAAAGAATATGATACTCAACGACATCATTTTCCAAACCAATCCCTTGTTCTCGCCTTCCCTTCCTTCCAGCAATTGGGGAACTACTGTGTACGAAGCTGGGTTAACAAGTTAGAGCAAAATGGACTTCTTAGAGTTTACAACCTACAAAAGTTGTATTGAAAGGACTAGGCCAGGTGCAGTGGCACACACCTGTAATCCCAGCGGCTCGGGAGGCTGAGGAAGGAGGATTATGAGTTCAGATCCAACCTCAGCAACTTAGCGAGGCCCGAAGCAATTTAGTGAGACCCTGTTTCTAACTGAAATATAAAAAGGGCAAGGAATGTGGCTCAGTGATGGAGCATCCGTGGGTTCAATCTCCAGTTCCAAAAAAAAGAAAGAAAGGACTAAAAAAGGACCATTGGATAAGAAGACTGGGCTGCCAGGAGGAGTGTGATTCAGAAGCAGAAGTGGTTTGGACATGAATTTGAGGAATGTGGGAAGAAAAAGAGAAAGAAAATAGCAATGAGGAAAGGTTCTTGGTGAGCTTGTGAGGTTGCTTCAACCCCAGGGAAAGAAGCAAGTGGAACAGGTGCTAAAGAAGGTATAAATGGAGAGTAAGACTCCATCAGAAGGAGAGCATGGCAGGGCAGGGGCACAGGGCCACACTTCATGAGCTCCTCCCTAGGGTGGTTTATGATTGTTTTGTCATCTTATAAAAAAGTATGGCTAGAGAATTTTCTCTGTGGCTGGCTGCCCACTAAACCTGTTCTCTGAAAGGTCTCATCCACATTCGTGTCAGCTGTTGATGGGTTCTGGAGATAGCTCCTGCTCTCTGCCCTCAGTTCTGTGTTCACTCTCCTGCACCAGAACTTGGAATGAGAACATAGTGTCCAATACCATTTGTTAAAAGGACAATCTTGGTTAGCATGCATCTGAAACTGGTGCAGGATTGCTGTGGCGGAGAGTGAGGTACTGATGGTCAGATTTTGAGTCTCTCTGAACTTGACATTTCTGCTATAGGTCATAATCACAAGGGGGCTAAGAAGCATGGCTTATAGAGCAGCTGTGCACACAGAGAATGAGGGGCCCTATCGAGAAGGAGGTGGCACTGACTGTGAGCTCAAGGTGGAGCCTTGTGCTACTCAGCGATTTGTGGTTAGAACTGGAATTTCAGGGTCCTTGTAGCCTGGGGTCTCTATAGGTAGGTGTTAGAAAACTGGAATTTCTAGATCATTAAGTGTTGTTGAGTGTGGCTATGTCGAGTGTAGAAAGATTTACCCAAGAACACAGCAGGATCTTATCTCTACTGCCTCAGTGGGACATATGACATTGCATGGAACAGAAGATGAAAGCTCACATATCTCTTGGAAACAAGCAGCCAAGTCTACAAGCAATGAACTGAGATAAAAAATTCTTATCTTGTGTTTTTAGTCATGTTAGAAGTCTGATTTATTTCTCACTAACATATGGTTTTTGTTATTCCATATCCCATGTAAAATGAGATTACATGCAGAGAACTGGTAAACATTCCTAAGTAATTTTTGCTCTTCCCATTCCCGTATCCACCATTCCCTATAGAAGAAACTCTGAACTCCATACATTTGAAGGCCTGAAGGGCCTGGTTCATAATACATGAGCATAATTATGTGCCAGGTCAGAGAACACAATGCATAAAATCTTTGCCCTCCTGGAATTTGCATCCTGGTAGGAGAGAAAGTCAAGAAACAAAAATGAAGTGTATTATGCCCTGTAGTAAAAAGTTCTATGGAAAATACACTGCAGGGTCAGAGGACAAAGCATCTGCTTTCGCATCCTTGTTTCATGCTCAGTCACCAAAGGAGCCCTCTGCTGTAGCCAGGTTGCTATCCCACTGTCTCACACAGCATAGTCCCCTGAAAGAAGAAAAACCTCCAATTCTTGGACTCCTGTTTAGCTCACTGACTAGTATTGATTCATATCTCAATGCTTCTTGCATATGATTCTTATCACTCGGGTTTAATTTCATTTTTTTCCTTTTTCAGTCAGAGTCTTGCTATGTTGCCCACGCTGACCTTAAACTTGAGATCCTCCTGCCTCAGCTTCCTGCGCAGCTGGGTCAATTTCCTTCTTCTTAAAGTACATTCGTTTTGTTGAGGGTTTGTAAGTAGCAGTATATTCTCTTGGACTTTATCTGAATATATTTTTATTTTGTTGGGGCTAAGATGATGATACTCCCAAAGTATGACACTTTGGCACACTGAGTGCTGTGACCTGCAGGCCCCACCAGAAGGCCTCAGAAGTAGTCTTTCTGACCTTCTGCTGCCCTACTTTCTCCTACTTTTTTCCTCTCCCAGGGCAAGTCATAGAAACTAGAATTCCCCAGTGGGTCATAGAATTTAGAACTCGGTAACTCTTCCCCAAAGCCAGCCAGAAAACCACTTAAAGTATTACTTTAACCTTTCCCTGCCTTTCTGATAGGAGACGGCCATAAAGAAATTCTCTCACTCACATTGTCCGATAGTGGATCATAAAAGGCTCATTCCAGAAGGGATCCTACCCTATACCCAGGAGGAAGGAATGCCACACGGAGAAGCCAAGAGAAATCCAGACAGATCTTCCTAGGTTTCCCCCTCAGTCTACTGCCGTTACACCATACCCTTTGTCCAATCGCATTTCCGCGTGGCTCTCAATTCTTTGTCAAATCTAAACATAAAAGCGGACAGCTTGGGGAAGAGCAGGAACTGGAGAGTCATGACAGGCTAGGACAGGGGGTGGGGAGCACTGGAGAGATGTGGCCAGAAGGGACATATGAGGGAGGGTTGCCAAACTGATAATTTCATTTTTAAAAGTTTTTGAAAGATCTCTTGGCCAGAAGAAAAAGACTGGATGAAGTAATGGGGAGGCAGGGAGAAAATAAAGGCAACTGCTAACATGGTCCGGGGAAGGGTTAATGATATTGACCTTGAGGGATGTTTAGGAGGCACATTCAGGAGGCACAGGTGCTATAAGCTGGCTTTGGGTAGTAATGCAAACTGAAAGATACCTGGAAGATGTCACTCCGGTTTTTGGCTTAATGAATGAAAAATGCCAAAAATGGACATAGGGCATTATAGAAGGAGGGCTGAATTTAGGGGATACTTAACATTTCAGCAGCCATCCATCAGGCACGTGCTGAGGAGGCTCCAAGTACAATACCAAGCAGGTGACACGTGGTGGGTCATTTAATACAACAATGTCAGAGGGTAGGTCTGTTATTGTATTTTTTAAAATAGAATGTGCAAGTAGCTTTTCTGAGATTAGTAGATAGCAAAGGCAGGATTTGAACCTGTGGCCATCTATTTCTAAGTTTGGGCTCCTGAACCCCACTCAGTTCTGCCTGGGGAAACTGCTAGTCAGTACTTAAGATGACCAGTCTCTTTCCCAGTTAGTCAGACAGCTCCTGAGAGCTGAGAGGTGGGAGGGGAGGGAAGAGGGAAGAGGGCAGAAATCCCCAGGGCTTTCTATCTTCATTTCTGAAGGCTCCTGTGTCACACAAAACTTGAATTAAATAAATCTTTCATGTTTTTCTCTTGGGAATTGCTTTCTCCTTCTAGGGGTGTTGGCTATGAACTTTGTGATGGGTGAGGAAAGGGGGACACGCCTTTCTGCTCCTCCAGTTCCATCTCTACCTTTGCTGAATTCTTTAGCCCTGTATGGAATCCAGATTATAATTTGGAAATGCTGTTCTCTTGTCTTATGGTGTACGCAAAAGCTGTGCAGGAGCCTTTTGTGGGGTTAATTTGTTTTGTATAATTTATCTTTTTCTCTCCCCCTGCCTCCTCCCTACTACCCTGTCCTGTTTTTTCCTTTTTTTTCCCTCTCATTTTTTCCTTCGACTGATCTGACTTTTTAAATTGTGAGTGTATATGTGCGCATGTGTCCTGTAGCCTTGCATAGAGAATTTTGTTGTACATTTAGTTTCTTTTATCCTGTCTGGGGCTAATGTCTCCATATCTGCTAATGTAAATTCTCACTCATTTTCCCCAAATTCAAGTTCTGATTAAATGTTGGCTCTTCTTTTCTATCTTTCATTTCTCTTAATGCTTTTTAGTATCTTTTTATCTCCATGTCTGCATAATGGGTAATCCGTGCATGTATTTTACAACAACAGATTACAATGATCTGTTTTACAATTTACATATCTCTCTTCAGTTTTGCTGATCAGCAGTTAAAGTGTGCATAGCATTTTAATTTCAATGCCATCATTTATTTATTTAAATTTTTTTTGCAAACCTTGCTTTGTGTTTTTCATAGTGCTTTCTTCTTTTCTTGGGGCTTTGTCTTTTCTTTAGGGTATGTATTTACCTATTTGTTTAACCATTCACTTAATTATCTCAAGTATATTTCTTTTGTATGGTCTTTCTGATTGTCATTCTGTTCTTTCAAGTCTAATTCTCTTGTTCATTTTGTCTTCTAATTTTTACAAATGGATGAGTCATTCCTCCTTAGGGTTTTTTTTTTTTTTTTTTAATACTGAGGTGAAACCCATTGAGCCCATCCCCAGTCCTTTTTATTTTTATTTCTGAGACAGGGTCTCTCTAAGTTGCTGAGGCTAGCTTTGAATTTGCAATCTTCCTACATCAGCCTCTAAGAGTCACTGGGATTACAGTTGTGTGCCGCCCCGCTTGGCCTTAGGTTCTTATTTGCATAATTAAGTTTAAGTTTTTGTGTGTGTTCTAATTGAGACTCTGTGTGTGCATGTGCGTGTGTGCGTGTGTGTGTGTGTGTGTGTGTGTGTGTGTGCATGTGTGCTCTGTATATGTGAAAAATTTCTTGCGGCATGAATTTGTTGAGAGTATCCTTCTAATGCTTTTGCCTCTATTTCTGCCAAGGACTGTATGGGTATTGCTGGCCTAAGACTAGTTGTCTATATTAATTGATGAACTTGAGGTTCCTAGACCACACACATAAATTTGGATCCTCATCAATGCAATACGTAGGCTTAGAGTACCTATTTTTCGTGGGCGGGGGGACTTTATTTCCCCACCATGTTTTCATCCAGAAACAGACACTTCCTTGTGATGTCTTGGTGCTGATGGGTAGATCTCTCTAATCCATTTCTTTTACTACAAAGGCAGTTCACTGAGGGTCCTAGCTTAATGCAGGCATGTCAGTTCCCAGCTTCACATCCCCACTGGACTCAGCCTAGCTGAGGTCCATGTGCCATCTGCAAGTTCACTTTATGATTCCTTGTTGCCTAGATCCTATGTGTGGCCCCTAAACCAACAGCAGCAGCAGCTGCTGTATTTCAGAAACGCACAAGCTCAGTCCTTCTCCTCCCACCAGATCTATTGAATCAGAATTTCCATCTTAACAAGATCCCAGGTGGTTCATGTGCACATTAAAGTTTCAGAAGCGTCGCCCCAGATCACACATTATGTAATGCTCATTTTTCCCTAAGAGAAGTTATGGTGTCAGCTCATGTTTTTTTCTATATTTTTAAAAACTTCCCTCTGCATTTTTAGAGGGCCTTGAGAATGTAATTTTCTTTCTTGGGATTTCATCTATGCACTTAAATACATTTTTGCTGAAACCTTAGTTGGTCACATTGCCAGAGTTTAGAAATCCAATCCCACTCACTCTTTGAAGTTAAGCTTTAAGAGTTTAGCAGTGTCATAAGGTGGGCCCATCTCTTGTAGCTTTTGTATTCAAATGATGGATTAGAAATGTTCTTTTGAAGGTTGCATCATTAGGTAGTGTAGTTTTTGCATAGTTCTTTCCCTTCTGTGATGTTCTCTTTTTTACCCACAACATTCTTCTGAGCCTACTAAGTTTTACAAAGCCGGGTTCAGTTCAAGGTTGGGCTTTCTCTCTTGCACCATGGAATTTCTGTAGAGAGATTGGAGAAGTCAGCTATGCTCTAAGAGAGACACTGAACAACACGGCTGGGGCCAGCTTATCAGGTGCCACCTCTTTCTCAGAGTTCCTGTTGAATAGTTGGTTATCTCCACCCATGCACCACTCTGGCCTGCACGTAGGCAGAGTTGCAGTGGAAACAGCTGTCTCTGGATTCATTGAGTAGGCAGCAACTGAAAACCCATTCATTGTAGTTTCCTGAACCTTAAGGACACCCAAAGGGAAAAGGTAGCAGACCCTGATCTGGGAAAGCTTATAATCATGTGGTAGTGAAGCACACAGACCCAAAAGAATGAGTAGGAAAACCTCAGAATCTCATCTAAGCACCTGACAGAGAGGTAGAGATTGCACAAAAATGCCTAGGAGACCTCAAGTCCTGAGAAGGGTCTCCACTGAGTGGGGTAAAGGAACACCGTTCTTTCAGTTTCCTTAAATCGTGAATAAATCTCCATCCCTGGCCTGCTTCTGCGTTGGAGAGAACCATTATCCTTTGTTTCAGAAAGAAGGAAAGAGCTCCTCTTCTCTCCCCTGCCTGGGAAATTCATCACACCAACTGCAGAGACATTGGCTTTTTATGCTATTGTGAGGGCTTTGCTTGGCATAAAAAGCCTATCTTCCCTGCATGAGGTGAGAAGGCATTTCTGCTTTCTTCTCACCTCCTGTAGGGTACATCTGGCCCACAGTCCCTGATCATTGTTTGCAAAGCTTTAATTCAAACATGTACATTGTTTTTTGAATGGTAAAGGACTTAGCCAACAATAACCTCAGGTCTTGCTCTGCTCGTTCATTTGGAGGGCAGGATTATGATAGGACGCTCCCTCCATCCAGGCTGCTCTGCTTTTTGTTCCCTGGGAAGCCAAGACCATTGCCTCTGAACCCTGGCTCCCAGCACATGCACTCCTGTAATCCCTACCCCATTCCTTCCCAAACCCTACCTAATCTTAAATGTCCATTTTCCCCGGTGACTTTGTGTCTCCACTGATTATCTGAAACTTCAGTTGTGCCGTGTATTGTAAGACATTGCTTTTTATGTCTTTCTAACTTATCTCCCCAAATACATTTGAAGTTCTTTGAAGGTAGAGGGCTCATAGCATGCAGCTTAATGATAAGCACAGTGCAAGCTCTCAAAGATCTCTAGAAAGTCTGTTGAGTCCAAATTCATATTATTATTAGTTGTGGGTAGAGTTACGCACCTGCTCTACTGAAGCGTTTCTATTTGATACCAGGTTGTTGTAGAAATGGGTCCTGATAGTGTCTGAGAACCTAGAACTGTCTTGTTTATAAAGTTTAAAAGTAACAAAGCAGGCTTTCCCTTGGTGGGCGTGCGGAAATGCCTCATAAGTACAGCAGACCCAGTGTGTCCTACCACCTGCCACCAACACTCATCTGCCATTTTCTCTCTCATGTAGAATAAAAATGTCAAATACGATTTCTTCATTTTATGGTTTTGGAAGCTCATGTGTGATTGTCATGTCTTCCTATCATAAAGCATCTTTTTTTAAAAAAATCTCCAGTAATCTGTTTAGCCTTGAAGTCAAATCTTCTGCCACTGCAGTGCCAGAGGGCAGGAGTCCCTGTGTGTATAGAAGATGGGCTTTTATCTCAGAATCAAGGGATCTAACTGGCTGCAGGTGCCTGTTGAGGCTGATGCCCCGTGTGATCTTGGGCAAGTCATGGAGATTTTCTTCACTTCTACTTGTTCATCAATAAGTCAGAATGAACTCTGAGATCTTTCCCCAAAATTACTTTGTCTGATTCTAAGTTTTTGTTTTGTTTTTTTTTCTGGTGGTCAGGAATCAGAAAGAAGTCTCTTGGCAAAGTTCTGCTTGTGGATCACAAATTTACCGGCATCTATGGTGTCACTGTTATCTTTAATCCCTGGATACTTTTCAATAACTAAACTCAAATAATAAGCCCGGGAGCTCTGGTTGTTAACATGGTGTTCCTCAGATGTCTGGCTCCATCTAAAGCCCCTCATCCCCTCTCGGATCCAGCATGCTGCCATCAGTGCTACTGGCCTGCCATTCCTTAAGAGCACCTTGGTCCTGGCTGGGTCATTTTTTGCTTGCAGGGCATTAATTCCTGTAAAGGGAGACAGCAGCCTTTTATCTGGGTATCCTGGGCATGTGGCTGGGATGTGGCTGACCTTTCCCACCTTCAGAAAGAATCCACCTGCCTAATCTGCTGTTTGGGGTGGGAGATGGTGTTGTTTACACTCCTAACTCCCCTTTAGAGCTCAGTTTTTAAGCCTTTGTTTCAGTCACTGTGCTCAGCTCTAGGCTAACAACCTGGTAGGCTGGGGATAGGGTCTTTTTTCTGAGGAATTTATCTACACTTTGAACTGGAGATTTTACCCAAGGGCATTTTACCATGGAGCTCCATCTCTAGTTCTTTTTACTTTTTTTGTTTTAAGACAGAGTCTCACTAAATTGATGAGGCTGGCTTCACCTTGTGATCCTCCTACCGCAGCCTCCCAAACTGCTAGGATTACAAGTATGCACCACCACACCTGGCAATATTTTACTAGGTAAATGAAAAATGCAAAGTGTTGACTAATGCCTTCCTGATGTTAGAATCTTGTCCATGACTAGAATCTCCAGGTCTACCTCTCCCTATCCTTCCTCCTTCCTACCATGCTTTTATTTTTTATTTTAAAATAATTGTACTAGAAAAATCATTTTGAGTTAAAAAAAAAATGGAGACTGTGTGCTGCAGCAGCCTTTCTGAGGATGACGGCTTGGGTCTCAGACAGGGGAAGACCTCACCTTCCCCATCTTCCCAGAAGTCGCCTCAGTGTGAGGTTATGCACATAAACTATACTTCCCTTTTCAGGTACTGTGTGGCTTTGCGAAATTAATTTAACCTTTCAGTGGCCTGAGTGGGAATGATAGACGTCAAGATGTTGTCTCCTATAATTGTCTCCTATAAGTTCTTGTGATGGCAAGAACTTTTGAAATATTAGGAGAGTCTTGGAAAAATAAAGTGACCTTACTAAGTTGACACTTCTGGCAACTGCTAAGACTATAGCAGTATTTAAAATGGAGCTTTCTGGCGTGTCATAAATTTATGTCTTTAATTTACTCTGAGACTGAACTCTTCAGTTCATTCTGGGGATACCTAAATCAGAGGCTGGCATCCTGCAGTCTGTGTGCCAGCGACGACAGGGGCCAGAGTTTCACGCATGAAAGGCCAGATAGTACCACCTTTGCTTATGACTTCTATTTGCCTTTTCCCTCCCCACATATCTCCTATTGCTTGAAAGACTTTAACTTAGACCTTTTAGGAATTAGAGTCCCCAAATAAAAAGAGAAGACCCTTAGCTTGGCAAAACTTAGGAAAAGCTTTCATTATCTCATCTAAAGGGGGCAAATATCCATGCCTTGGAAAGAGGGTTTGAGTTTCCCCAGGAGTACCAAAGTCAACACCAAGGCAGAATCAAATGTCAGGCACTGTGTGGCTTTGCGAAATTAATTTAATGCTCAGAGCAAGCATTTCCCCAGAAGGGTAACAGGTAAATGGTTGTCATTTAAATTCATGACATTGGGCCTTTGTTTTCTCATCTGTAAAATGAGACAACAGGAATTACTGGTGAACCAAGATGCATGCCTGTTTCACCTGTCTGAAAACCTGTCCTTTTATTACTGCATTCAAATTTTTTTTGATTTTTTAAAAATATTTTTTCTTCTATGATTATCAAGGGCTGATGTTGCCTAAAATTATTCATTTTACTGCTATTTTTCTAAATGAAATAATCAGCCGGGCGTGGTGGCTCACGCTTGTAATCCCAGCACTTAGGGAGGCTGAGACAGGAGAATTGCGAGTTCAAAGCCAGCCTCAGCAACAGCAAGGCACTAAGCAACTCAGTGAGACCCTGTCTCTACATAAAACACAAAATAGGGCTGGGGATGTGGCTCAGTGGTCAAGTACCCCTGAGTTCAATCTCCAGTACCAAAAAAAAAAAAAAAAAAAAAAAGAAATAATCTCTGAGCTCCTCCCTTTCCCTTTCCCCCTTTGTAAAGTATTAAGATTAGTAAAAGCCCATGACTTTATTGTGTTCTAGCTCAGCTAAAGACAGGAGGATTTTATCCACTCACGGATGTACTTCAGGTCTCACCAGATTCTTGAGCTTTATCAGGTGTATATAATATCTTGGGAGGATTTTTTATTCCCAAATAATACAATTTCCTCTATTCTAAATATCCATCCAAATATTCCAGGCCTAACTTCTCAGCAAAGTTCTATTCTTATGTTTCCAGTTACCCATAAGGCATTTTCACTTGGGAAAAACATCTCACCATAAGTTAGTCAGCAGATATTTTTGAGCAACACCCCTGCTCTTACAGTCCTCACATTGATAGGGGGTAGAAAAAAACTAACATACATTCAGTCAGCAAACACTTACTGAGGGCCTATGGTGTATCCCAAAAGCCTGATAGAATATGTGGCTATTTATCCAATTTTCCATAAATTGTTCTACTCGTACCTATTGCATTGGTGTAATTATTAACATTAACCCTGCTGATCTTAAAAAATGTCCTAGTTTAGATAATAAATTATGAGCCTGCCTTAATGATGGAGAATGACTAGGACTTTATATGCTCATTTATGGGACTGAAGTCAACAAAGAAAATTACCATAGCAACATAGAACCCCAATGATGGGTGCTTTGTGAACACAGAAGAGACATTGTCACACCCTGGGTATATTTTAGTTCAGATGAGGCAATTCCTTCCATTACCTGAGAGATTTGCATAGGTTATGCTTATGTTGGTTAATCTAAAGTACAGGGTTATTTTCTCCAGGTTCAAATTCTGATCTTTTCCCAGGTTTCTGCTGAGACATGCCAGATCTCTCATCTATGGGAAATAGATCAAGGAACAGCCTTAGGAAATAGACAAAAAGAAAACTGTAAAGGCTAGTATAGCTCAAAAGGGCCCAAGGTCTCATCAGCTCAGCTCAACAACTGTACCTGAGCATGTCCTTCATGCTGGGCACTGGGCCTTTTGTCACAGAAGGAGTTTTATGAGCAGAGATTGGAGGTAGGAAATACCACTGGGTATGGAGGAACCACCAAGCACTTTGTCATTGGTGGAAACATACAGTGGAAGTCAGTGAGCAGCAGGAGATGTGGCTGTGGATGAAAGTAGAAGCCAGATGATGGAGAACTTACATCAACAAGCATCATGGTTTTTTTTTTTTTGTTTTTTTGTTTGGTTTTTTTTTTTTTTTTGGTATCAGGGATTGAACTCAGGGGTACTCAATCACTGAGCCACATCCCCAGCCCTATTTTGTGCTTTATGTAGAGACAGGGTCTCACTGAGTTGCTTAGCGCCTCGCCATTGCTGAGGCTGGCTTTGAACTTGCGATTCTCCTGTCTCAGCCTCCCTATGTGCTGGGATTACAAGCATGAGCCACCATGCTCAGCTTAAGCATCATGTTTTTATGTTTAAAAATGAATAGTACCTCAGATGTAGCTCCATCCCTGGGGCTCTGACTTCCTTGATGGCCACCATATTTGCAGCAAGATGAGTTCCATTCCCCCTGATACTGTCTAGATGTGTATCATTCACATTTTCAGACTCAGCAAGACTGACGGGAGAGTTTCTGAAGATGTGGTACCAACAGTACTGTCTGGAATAACCAACACTGGGCAGATGTCCGCATGTTTGTGCAAAAAAACTGGTACAGCAAGGACAATTGCTTGTTGTGGGTCAAGGCAAGGGTGTTTATGTCCTCCTGAATGGGCGGCAATTGCTGACAATGCTGAGCTGGCACTGAAGAAGCTGCTGGTTTGTCCTCCCGCTGGTGGACTTGGATGATCCAAAAGGCCATGCTTGGAGTGCCACCCCTAAGCCACTGGATCTTTAACTCCCTGCCACTCTGAACTGAAATGTTCAGATCAGGTGCTCTTATTTACCCTGGCAGTGCAAGTTCTTGGCAATAGCAGCAGAAGAGTTTGGAACGAGCAAATAGAAATCGCTTAAAAAGGCAAAATGTAAAACTAGCAGGAAGAGCTGTCTCCAATTGTGTGTGAAGGACATGCCAACAAGGATTATTTTCAAAGCAGAGAATTATTAAGAAACTAGATGACTTAGAAATATCAAAATCAAGTGCAGATGTTTGTTTTCCAGTTTTCTAGATGCCAACGCTAAACATGATATCTGCAAGAAACATCTTCGTCAGGCCCAGGGAAGGTTTTTCTTCAAGTTATGCGAAACTTTCCTCCTTGGCTAACTCAATGAGGCATGTTTCTTAAGTTGATACTTTTTATTTGCTCTTGCAAGAGTCTGAGCAGTATTTATTTGGTGAAGAATTAACTCTGAACTAAGGAGGGTAGCAAATATTCTCCTTTGAGGACTGTAGAGATACCAAGAGATGGAAACCATCTTGACCCCAAAGAGCTGCGAGGTTTATTGGGTTGACTCGTGGTCCATGCTGGATCATGTCTGTTCCATTCAAAGTGCTTCAATGAGTAAGTCCTGAACTGGGATCTTGGGTGGGAGGGGGTGGTCATACGAGTATGACCATTTTTAATTGTGACTCTCCCAGGAGAAATCTCTTCCATTTAATATCCTCCTTTGTGACATTTCGATTTATCTTTCATTGTCATGTATTCTGTGTTAGTTTCTGATGACTTGAGTGGCTTTGTCCAGAATGGAAATAAACACACTACTTCATTTGTGGGGAAAGTCAGACTCTAAAAAGTCTGTCAGCCAAACCACAGCGTCCATAGAGGCGTTTGACATAATATGGCGGAAGACCCCTTTCTCATTGTAGTTTGGGAACTATCGCAGACCGACATCTGCCTGCAGACTGCACTTTGAGAAGCATCGATGTCTCATGACTGACACTTTCGTGCAATGTGTCTTAACCTTCAAAACAATTCAAATGTATAGGAACAGTTTCAGGAATAATACAAAGAACTCTTGTTTGCCTTTCATTCAGACCCCTTTCCAGATCCACCTGTGAGGTGTTGATCCAAAGGGTCTGATTCATGATACATAATCTAGTGTCTTTCCATCTGTAACTTTCTTTGGGTTTCATGCCCTTGAGCTTTATGAAGATTGTGTTTTGTAGAATGATGCTTATCTTGGGTTTGTCTTGTGCTTCCTCATAATTACAGCCAGTTTATGCATTTTGGGCAAGAATGTGATGCTGCGGTCTCCTCACTGTGCCCTATAAAGTGGCCTCTGATGTCAAATGGTTCCATTACTTACCAGTGTTAGTAACATGATCATTTGATTGTCTGTCCCTGTTTTCCACTGTAAAGTTACCTTTTATTTTGTAATTAACAAGTATAATGTAAACATTCCATTACTTATTCCATTTTGTTTTAACACCCATGATGTTTCCTGTTGGAATTATCAGTGTGATATTTACCTTATGGTAATTTCTAATTGTATCATTCCCTCTATATTTGTAGTTGACATTCTGTTGTACGAAGGAAGTTTCTCATCTCCCATTTAAACACTCATTTGTTCATAAACAATTCATTATCATCTATTAGTTACTGGGTTATAATCCTTGACTATCAGGAATTATTTTGATGCTTGAATCGACCCAGATTTTGACAGAGTCCTATGAAGATGTCTTCTTGTGCTCATGTCATGTGGCTATCATTCTTTGAGCAATTTCTTCACGATGAGTTGTTTCTGGTGCTTTATACTTTTCCTGCCCTGGTTGTGGATCAGCCAGTGCTCCGAGGGCCTTTGTTTCCTTTTCATGGAGAATAATATTTAGAAGCCAAGATCTGGGTGCTAAGTGTGCCCCTTGCCACTGGAGTATGGCTTCTCCCTGGTCCTCTGTGGACAGAGCTGGGAAATACATGTACCTTCATACATACACACGTGCACACACACACACAAGAATGTATATGCATGTGCTTTTACACCAGTACTTGTGTTTCTGTTCTCTGGGCTCCATTATCCTTAGTGTGTGCATTTGCTTAATTCCCTGTATGTAGCCATTACCCACCTACATGAGGCCGCCTCTCACCCTGCTCTGACACTGTTCTTGAAAAAGTCACATTGCCAGCTATCACCTGCGGCCCCTGCCATCTCGCTCCAGTAATACCTTTGCCCCGGCCACTCTCATTCCTCTCATTGTGCCTGCCCAATGGGCTGAATTAGGACAGAGAGGAAGAAGGCCAAATTACTGTTTCTTAATTAGAAAAAAAAGTAAGCAAAGGCTAAATTAGGATTACTTGATGTACTTTAGGATTTAAAATGTAAGATAGTCCATCTAACAGTGTGGTATACGTGTTGAAATAAAATGGTCTTAAGTACCTCCCAGTCTACTTTAGGACTGTAATCATGGCCAAAAGGGTGGGAGGAGGTGGTGCTTGTGTATTCTGCAGTGCACTTCAGTCTCAGCTCTAACAGTAAGAACAGGACTGTCAGCGCCGGTTTTAACTGCTAAATCAGCAGGATGCTTGTCAACTGGTCTAGACATGCATCATGCCTAATGGAAGAAAAACAAGAAACAATTGATTTTTCATTTGTACCAAGAGGTTGTACTACTTACCCTGTCATACAGGATAGTAGTGCATGGTAATGGCTTGTCCCTCTCAAATACCAGTGGAGTCCCCATTAAGAGATACCAATGAGTGCTGCCCCAGGGGGGTTCAGTGTGTGATGCATTAAAGTCATTATCACCGTCATATTGTGAGGGACCATGTTCTCCAGCCTCCTGAAGAACAGAACAAAATGACTATAAGGACCAGAAAGAGAAGCGGCTTCAATGGCTGCTTCCCCATCCTCTGAGCGCAGGCTCAAAGGAAACCCGCAGCCCAGATCCCAGTGCTAGCAGGCAGCACAACCTTGGGATAAAATGTGAGAGATCACATGATCCTGTGTTTTGACCTCTGTTGAAATTAGCACCAGAAAAAAAAACAACCAAAAAAGTTTCCTATTGTCAGGGTTGACTGTTACCTAATTATGAGCTCATGTTTCCTGTCACTTGGTCAAGGAGTATTTGCTAGACTTTCCTTATCTGTTGCAAGCACCTCCTAGCTGAAGGTGGGGGGCAGGATGGCCTGCTTATATAATCACCCAGTCACTTTCAATCGGTAGTTGACTAAAAGCTGATGTCTCGAAGCTAGATTTTTCCCAGCTAGACCATGAACCACACACTGGCTTCATGTCTACAGCATTTTTCAACCACTTCCCTATTCACATTTTTTTTGGTTTGTTTTTTTGGTACCAGGGATTGAACTCAGGGTACTTGACCACTGCGCCACATCCCCAGCCCTGTTTTGGGTTTTTTATGTAGAGACAGGGTCTCACTGAGTTGCTTAGCACCTTGCCATTGCTGACTTTAAACTCGCAATTCTCCTGTCTCAGCCTCCCAAAGTGTTTTTTTTTTTAAAGTAATAGATGGACACAATATCTATTTTATTTACTTATTTTTATGTGGTGCTGAGGATAGAACCCAGTACCTCATGCATGAGAGGCAAGCGCTCTAGCATGGAGCCACAATCCCAGCCCCGCTATTCACATTTTAGATAGAAATCAAATCTGTAATCATTGGCAAGGGACAAGAGAAGGTATAGCCCTGTTCCAGTTCACCTTCTCTCCCTCCATCCCTGCAAAAATGACCATGAGCTCACTGGGGAAATGGCCTTGCTGCTGAACAGTCCTCCTTCAAACTCAGAGTTGAGAAACAGGACATCCAGGCTTGGGACTGGAATTAGGGCCGCAGTTGTGTGATAGCTTTTGCCGTGAATTTTGTGTTCAACTTTCAGCAAGTCCCCTAACGTTCTGTTTGCATTGGTAAAATGGGAGTCTGGACCTCATGCTCTCTTAATTAAGTCTGTGATTCTAGTTATTTCACTCAGTCATTAGGAAGTACTTTGAGTCATGGCAGCATCCTAAATGATACCACAAAGGAGGACAAGGAAAACAGTGAAGGTGTGGCCCATGATAACACTAGAAAGGCCATCTCTGGACATGAACATTCCAATTTCTCTTTCAATGTTGTTATTGTTTGAGGTCGTGCCTCGTGGGTCTCCTCGACGAGTTGGGGTCCTGAGAGATGAAAAGGGGTCTTCGGGGAAGACGAAGAGGGGTCTCACAGGACGATGCTTTGGGGTCTGGGGGGAAGAAAAGGGGTCTTCAGGAAGACAAAGTGGGGTCTCACAGAATGAAGTTAGGGGTGACGAAGTCACTCCACTCAGACTCAGGGGGTAGGCAACACTGCTCTGCCGGATGAGACGCAGAACCCGTTTAATCCAGGAAGTACAGAGGCTTATATAGGGTCCTTGGACCAATCACGGCCCGAGGTTACAACCAATGAGGAGAATGGGAAAAGAGGGAAGGGAAGGGTTGAAGGTATGGGGAGTGCTCCTACATGTTCTGTTTTTTTTTCAATTACAAAAAGAGCAGAAGAAAGCTCTAACAGCTGCTACTTTCCTAGACAGCAGGATAAAGCCAGCGAGGGCTCTGTTGGTGGAGGAGCTGGCCTATTTACCTCCACTTCCCTCCCCGACCACACAAGACACAGTATTACCCCAGAACAACTCCTTCCCCTAGGGAAGGAAGACCTGAGTGCCTGGGCAACTCCACTACTCTCAATGACCTCTTTTGAATCATTCAAATTCTGATTCCCTTTTCGAAAGTACAGCAACAACTAACTTTGACTAAATGACTTCATATCTGGATGTCTTGCCACTTTTTTTTCTTTCCACAATGGTTTCCACTCCTAAGAAGCAAGCATTTTCTTTATGATTTCTTGTCCCTTTTGCCTTAAAAAGATGACTCTGCATTTTTTTCTAAAGTGTCTTAAATCCCCTTTAGAAGTGCTTTGGAAATCAGTTCTAAAATAACAATGTCATAGATGTTTAATAGGCTTTGTGCTATAGTCAAGGAGAAGAAAAAAAAAAAAAAAAAACAAGAGTCATAAAACCACAGAAATATAGCATGTCAGAAGCAGAGAGGTCAGGAGAGAATATGTAAATTAATGTTTTTTCATTTTGTAATTGGAATACCTTAGTGGGTCTTGGAATGAAATCAATGAGTTATAACTAGTATTTTTTAATGCAATAGAATAGAAAATATCTGAATACATCATACCTAATAAAGTTTTGTTTAATGAAAGCTTTGTTTAGGCAAGTTCTGACATGCCTAAAATATCAAAGTTATTAAACTATGAAAATAAGAACTTTGTACAGCATTTATTATAGTAAGCAGGATTCTTTATGATTGGCTGTTGTGGTATCCTAGTTAACTTAGAAAAAGTCTTTGAAAGAAATTGACTGAGAAAACTAATTTATTATTAATGCATTATTTTAAAATATTAAATATTTACTGAGTGCCCAAATGTGTAAGGGAGAGTGTAAAAATAATTAAAATATTAGTTATAAGACTCTTTAACTATTAAAGATATTCACTTTGTAATTTAAAAGCTCCCCAAAAGGAAGTCTCTAGGCCCAGAGGCTTTCAATGGTAAATTCCACAAAACATTTAAAGAAGAAATAACAAATTTACATGATATTTTCCTGAAAACTGTAAGGGACGGAATACTTTTTACTGTATTTTACAAAGCTAATGTTAACCTGATACTAAAACCAGACCAATATGGCTTATTACTTTGGACACAAACTACATATCTACACAAATTAGCAAATCAAATCAAGTGATATATAAAAATAATTATACACCATAATCAACCAGGATTTATTTTAGGTGTTCAAGACTAGGTCAACATTCAACAATCAATGTTCCAATGCAAAGAAGAGAAATCACATGATCATATCAAATGATAAAGAAGAAAACATTTGATCCAATCCAGAATTCATTCATGTTTGCTGTTCTTAACCACTCTTATTCAACACAGTATCAGAAGTGCTAGCTACTGCAAGAATACAAGAAAAAGAAGTAGTATATAGAGTAGAATGTGGTATGGTTTGTATATGAACTGTCCCCTCAAAGACATATGTGTTGAAGGCTTAGTCCCCAATGTAGCAATTTTCAGAGGTGGGGCTATTAGGAAATGATTAGATTATGAGGGCTCTAACCTCATCAGTGTATTAACCCAGTGATGGATTCAGATTTGACTGGAGTATTGGGAGGTAGTGGAAACTGTAGGAGGTGGGACTTACTTGAGGGAAGTAGTCCTTTGGGGCATGCCCTTAGGGACTATATCTTTTTCCCAGTCTTACCCTCTCTTTCTTCCTCTGAGCTGAGCAGCTTTCGTCTACCAAATCCTTTGCCATGATGTTCTGCCTTGCCTCAGGCCCAAATCAATGAAATCAGCCAACCACGGGCTAAAACAAATCTTCCCTCCTTTAAGTTGTTTTTCACAGATAATGTGTCACAGCAATAAAAAACTGTTTAACACAGGAAGGAAGAAATTAAACTATTTTCAGATGGCAAACCATCTATATAGACAATCCCAAGTAATCTACAAAAAAGCAAACAAACAAATACCCACCCACAAATTTCTAGAATTAATAAACAAATTCAGCAAGTTTGCAGGGTATAAGATCAACATACAAAAATCAATTACATACTTGTACACTAACAATGAACATCTAGAAACCAAAATTAAGAACACAATTCAATTTAGAGTCATTCCAAATAAAATTAAATATTTACATGCAGGATTTGTATGCTAAACTAGCAAAATATTGATGAAGGAAATCAAAGAAGATCTAGATAAATGAAGAGGCATACTATGATCATGAAGTAGAAGACTCAACATAGTAAAGATTATCAATCCTTCCAAAATTGTTTTATAGATTTAATGCAGGTTTGATCAAAATGTCAGCAAGAATTTTTAAAGACAAAGACAATGTTATTCTAGAGTTCATATTAAATGATACAAATCCTGGAATAGCTTAATAAAATTTTGAAAAAGAAGAATAAAGTGGGAAGAATCATTCTATCTCATATTGAGTCCTCCTATATGGTTAAAGTAACCAAGACAGTGTAATATTATGCAGGGATAGGTATGTACATCAATGAAACAGACTAGAGAATTCATAAACTCACACAAATATGTCCAACTGCTTCTTGACAAAGATGCCAAAGCAATTCATGGAGGAAGGATGGTCTTTTTAACAAATAGTGCTGGAGCAAGGGGACATCCATAGACCAAAGAATGAACTTCAAACTAAACATTTCATCTTGTAAAAATTAACTCACAATAGGTCATATATTTAAATTTTAAGTGTAAAACTAGGGAACTTTTATAGGAAAACATTGGAGAAAATTTTGGGGAATCTAGGCCTAGGCAAAGAGTTTTTATACTTGACATCAAAACATGATCCCATAAAGAGAAAATTAATAAGGAGTAAAAACTTTAGCTCTGAGGATGTTCATGTGAAGATGACGAAAGAGCAATGTAGATTGGGAGAAAATATTTTCAAACTACACATCTGACAAAGGACAAGTACCTAGAATATGTAATGAACTCCTAGAGTCAACAATAAAAAAAATCAAATTAGCAAATAGGCAAAACATGCAAAGACATTTCACTAAAAAAAGAACATGAAAAAATGTTTAATTATTAACCACTCATTAAAAAGTTTACCATAGTTTTGCATTTTCCCATTAGAATAATGCAAATTAAAACCACAATGAGCCGGGTATGACAGCGCACATCCGTAATCCCGGCGCTGAGGAGACTGAGGCAGGAGGATTGCAAGTTCAAAGCCAGCCTCAGCAACTTAGCGAGGCCCTAAGCAACACAGGGAGACTCTATCCCTGAATAAAATATTTTTAAAGAAAGGGCTGGGAATGTGGCTCAGTGGCACAGTGCCCAAGTTCAATCACTGGTACAAAAACAAAAAACAAAACAAAACAAAACCCCGCACATGGCATCTCACTACAACCTGTCAGAATTGCTGAGATAAAAACTAGTGACAACACTAAAAGCTGACAAGAATAAGAAAATCTGAATACACTAGTGGCACAGTAAAATGGTATAACCACTCTAGAAAAGTTTGGTAGTTTCTAAAAAAAAGAAACATGGAACTACTATATGGCACAGCAATTTCACTCTTGGGCATTTTATCACAGAGAAATGAAAACTTGTATTTTCATATAAATGTGTATGTGAATATCCATAATGCCTTACTCATAATAGTTCAAAACTAGAAACAACTCAAAGGCTCTGCAGTGTATTAAGTGTTAAATCTGTGGAGCATCTATGCAGTGAATTGTTCTCAGTTATGAAAAGGAATCAATTGTTGATACCTGGAACAACTTGGATGAATCTCTGGGATTGCATGCTGAGTGGAAAAAGCCAATCCTTCAAGTTACATACAATATAACATAACATTTAAAAATTTTTTTAGTTGGAGATGGGTACAATACCTTTATTATTTTTTAAAATTTATTTTTATGTGGTGCTGAGGATTGAACACAGCCTCACACACACTAGGCAAGAGCTCTACCATTGAGCCACAACCACAGCCCCTTACATGACATTTTTGAAGTGACAAAATCATGGAGATGGTGAGCAGATTAGCAGTTGCCAAGGTCAAGGACCATGGTAGCAGGTGGGATGGGGAGGAGAGGAGAAGCAGAGAGAAAGAGGTGGGGTAAAAAGGACAACATGAGAGATCCTTGTGGTGGAAATGTTCTGTATCTTACCTGAATTAATGTCACCATCCTGGTTGTGACATTGTATTATGTTTTGGCAGACATCACTAGTGGGGGAAACTGGGTAAATACTACTTGGAATCTATTATTTCTTACAATTTCATGTAAATTCACAATTATGTCAAAAAAAGTTTATTTTACAAAATAAACATGAGAGCTCTCTGTTTGGGCTTAGTTTGATGTAAGTAAATGGGATTAAAAAAGTGGATAATTTGGTAAAAGACTAAAATAGCTATTAAAGAATTCTAAGTATCTTGGTGACAGTATTATGTCTTTTTTTTTCTATAATCCTTAGAGCACTTGACCCTAATCATAAACCTTGTGCATATACATACTCAATAATTTGTTTTTAGGTGTTATTATTAGTATGGAATATAAGTTACCTTGGCAAGCAGTTTAATTTATGAATTTAAATATTAGTCCCATATGTACAACTATTGGCAATGCAAATTAAGTTCTAAGAAATGTTTTTTGTGTACGACGATGAGAATTATCCTTGATAACATAACCAAAACATAACTGGAGTTCTTTTGCATAATATCTGTTAAATTGTTGTGTTTCTTCTCGTAGGGGATTTGTTAGCCTGCTTTTGTCATGTTTTCAGGATATCCTTCAAATGCATTCATGAGCATAGGAAGCAGGAGCAGTGTAACTCCTGTTTCTAGGGAAAAGGTTCACACTCATATTGGGAGAGCTCAGGAAGTGCCTCCATAGTCAGCTTCCTGCCATTACCACCTTGGGCAGCTCCTTTTTTGTTTGCATACATGCTGGGGATTGAACCCAGGATCTCATGCATGCACTCATTCTATCACTGAGCTGCACTCAGCTCCTTTTCTATTTTGCATATTGGGTTCATGTTAGATTTAGTAAAAGAATAGAGTCTGGGCTGCGCGGTAGCCCAGTGGTGGAGCATTTGCCTAGCATGCATGAAGCCTTGGGTTTTATCCCCAGCACTAAAGAACAGACAGACTCATTGTCTCAAAACTTTGTAAAAGCACGTGTGACTCGAGGTCACTGTTGCTCAGCACTGAGGTTGCAGCCAGGGTCAACCATCTCCAAGTTCCCTGTCTAGGGAAATGGTGGAAGAGATCAATCTGGAGTGAGCAGTGCTGAGAGGAACCCAAGGACAAGTGCCTGTGTCCATCCCTCCTGATCCAGCCACTGCCAAAAGAGTGTCCTCGCTCATTCATTGCTGCTCTTTGCCCTGGTTAATACACAGTGTGTCCTGTCTATAGAGAAGTTCTGGGGCAAAACCATGAACTAGTGTGAGAAGGACTTTTGCATTTAATTTTCTTTTTTTTTAAAGTCTGTGTGTGTGTTTGTGTGTGTATAATATATATTGATATATACATAATATGTGAGTAACTTCAAGTATGAGGGTTCAAGATGATGAGAAAAGCACCTGCAGAATTCAAGTTAACAAAGGTTGACTGCATAAGCAAACATGCAAAGCTGTGTTCCAAAGAACTTATGGAAATGGCGGGGGAGATCTCAGGATTTGTTTCAATAAATAATTGACTAATGGTAAATAATTAATAAAATAATTTCTAATAAAATGGTGTATTAATAATAGCACCAGTGAAATTGTACCTGACTAATTTCACAGTCAAATAGGAACAAGATGTCCACCAAAAGGCAATCGACCATGTGGTTCTGAAAATGAGTCCAAAAGCCAGTTTCTTACTCACCAACGTGAGAAAGTATAGGCTGTACTTTGCAGTATTTCCCATTTCTCTTGAAAAACTCTCAAAGAGGGATGAATGCTGCAAAACGAACTCTTCCTGGAGGGTACCATGTCCCCTTTGATACACCAGGGCTTCATGCAAACCTCAGGAAGCTTCCACAGCACTAACATTAGGTTCCTCTTAGCTCAACAGACCCATCTTCGGCCCTGGGTAATAATAAATACCCACAGCGAATGTGACAAAACATACAAGGCACAATGCATGTGCCCCCAGCTTGTGGTGGCCACCAGGAAGGGACAGAGGGTCTTCAGGGCCAAGACTCAGAGCTCTTTGGAGATGAATTCCCATCTTCTTGGCCTTTTATGGTGTTTAAGACTTCTTGAACTTTATGAACCAGAGAAAGATGAGTTGACCCCAGAGTTGGCAACATTCCCAGGGGCATGTTGATATTCCTGGGGACTTGGGTTTGGAATATTCGTAGATTCAGCCTCAGTGTCTCTGTCCAAAATGAGCAGCTTCCTTGGGACCCTTGCCATGGCTTAGTTGTTGGGCATAGGGGTGGGATGGAGTGGGAGGAAAGTGGTCGTAGGAAATAAGCCCAAACCATTAATAACCCCTTTCCTCCGAAAGGAGCTACTGTTAGGAGTGAATTAACTAGAATTTCCACAGGGCTTTTGGCCATCAGCACTACAATTAGGAAACAAGAAAACCCAACCAACAAAAACATATCTAAACCACAGAACTAAATCACCACTCTGTTATAATTCATAAAAAAAAAAAAAAAGAAAGAAAAAGAAAAAAAACTCCATCAAGCCAGATCTGATTTCTGCATAAGACCGAGCTGGGTTTTCTGAACTCTCCAAAGGTCTGTGAAGACCCTAAAGGACCGCCAGGGAGTAGGTGCACACTGATAGGGTTCATGCTGTTGGGTTTGCCCGAGATGCTCCTAGGATACATAGAGTGCTCCAGGAGAGTTAATGGCTCCCCTATTATTCTCAAAATTGTCCCAGTTTAGACCATAAATTGTATGATCTTGAAAAAACAAAACAAAGAAAAAAAAAAAGCAACTGAAAATAACCTCCTGACTCCAGACCTCGGCAAGTGGAATTTCAAGTCTCTTCCTATATGTCTCTTATCAGCCCATAGGACAAATTCAGCCCTGTTCTATTTTTGTATGGCCCATGAGTGAAAAATGGTTTTCATTAACCATAAAGGTTTCAAATAACAACAAATAGGTAAATGAGACTATAGGGGGGCCTACAAACCTACAATATTTACTATCCAATGCTTTATAGAAAGAGGTTGCCAACCTTTGATCCAGCTGTCTGGTTTTATTGCTTCGGATAGAAGACTAGAATCTCAGATCATTTGCTGATGTCTTTGGTCCCAGAGAAAGGCCATGGTTCTGCATCCTTCTTCTACCTTGGTGAAATCCAAGGGTCAACACCAGGCCTGATGCTTGAGGTGCATCAGTGTTTGTGGAATGACATCAACTCAAGCATGTTTGCCAAAGAATCCCATGAGGACAGCAAAGCGCATTGGTCAAGATTTACCTTCTCTCCCCCGCTTCAAGGGAGAGTGCCAAGGAGGAGGAGTTCAAGCTTTCCCATCCTGCACCACAGCAGGGTTTCTATTCTGGGGAAAGGGAATGGGCGAGCCAAGAATCCTGCTTCCCCACTGGATGCCCCTGTAGCCACAGGCTCCACTGGTGGTTCCTCCCATTGGTCACTTCCTGAGGTCCAAGCAGACCCTCAGAGACCCACCTCATTTCCTTCTAATTTTCATGCTTGCACGTGGTCTGTGGTCCTGTGTGTGCTGAGGAAACCCTTGCAAGGGACGTGCATTTTCCAGCATAATGATGATCCTGTTTGCTCCTGCTCTGGAAACCACACTGCTCCAGCATAAAGAACTAGTTTTCAGAATCAGAATCTCAGTTCTGCAAACTTTGGTTCCAAGAGACCGTTCTTAAAAAAGAAAAAGAGGAGGAAAAAAAAAAAGACCTGTGTTGTCCTCTTGATGAGCCCTGCAACTCATTCAGGCCCTTTGTCTCCTCCATAAAAGGAGAGCTCTTTCTGATATTCCTTCCTGCCAAAACACTGGTGATTTTATGAAGTCCAACCAATTGCCTGAAATGCTATTCCCTCCTGTGATTCTCAGAAAAAATGCAAATAGTGCTCCCAATACTTTGCGCAGGAGTTTATATTTAGAAGCCTTTTAAAAATGGCTACATTGGCCAGTCTCAATGGCTACACTGGTCAGGCAGTGGTCAGGCCCCTGGGTCTCTTATTCTGATCAACACACTCAGGCTCCTACAAGAGGACAGGGGACAGAAGGTCTAAGGTCAGTGGCAGAGTTAACAGCAGAGGTAAGACTTCCTGACTTCCAATGCCTTCCTGTAGCTCCTGGGCCCACCAGAAGGCTCAGTAAGAACACGTGTGTACCTCTCACAGAGGTTTGCTCAAAAAACCCTGAGCCCTGCTTTGTACGTGTAGGATGATCAGCAAATGTGCAGTGAATCTTTCAGAGTTGGACACTTGCTACCCTGGGACTTTGCTCTAGAAAAGTGTTTTCTTTTGATCTTTTACTCTGGTCATCTCAGAGATTAGGCAATGATTTCAGAGTTACATAACAATTTTGAAAACTACTAAATCTCAAATAGATATTTGTAAAAACTGGTGTTATCCCTTCTCATTTCTGTGAAGACAATTTGAGGGAGGTGTTGAAAAAGTTTGAGAGAGTTATATGTGGAGCTCACTTGTGCATGTTAGACATGAACTGCTAAGCTTTTGTTATAGTTCCGTAATGAAGTATTTTCCAAGGTGTTAAAGTCTTGGTCCCCAATGCAGCAATGTGCAGAGGTGGAGATTGTGGAAAGTGATTGGATCCTGAGGACTCTTGACCTCATTGATAGATTAATTCATTAAGGGATTCATATTTGCTGGCATTATTGGGAGGTGGTGGAAACTGCAGGACGTGGATCCTAGTCAAAGGGGTCACTGAAGTATGTCCTGGAAGGGTGTATCTTATTCCTGACCTCTTCCTCACAGGCCCTCTCTACTTCTTGGTTGCAGTGAGCTGAGCAGCTTTCCTCCTCATCCTTACACCATGTTGCCCTTCCTTGCCCTGGGTCCAGAGCAATAGAGCCAGCTGACTCTGCAGAGCTACTACTGACTTTCCCAGGGTGGCAGGGGTTGATGGGTGTGAAACTTCTGGAGGTGGTTCACCACCTCTCTTACCCATCCTTTTTTTTTTTTAACTTCGAAATAAAATATCTCTGAAAATCTTAGGTTTAATGTCGATTATCCAATGGAGAAGGGAGAGCTTACGAGCAGCTGATTCATTTTGCTGACTAGAGTTTGATCAGGCAGTTCAGAGCAATGACAGCCACTTACAGTTTTCCCATGTTTGTCTGAATACATGCATATGCCTGAACACAGTAGTTTGTGCTGCTGTTCAAGAGCAAGCAAAAGGGTAGAAAAAGCTATGACCTCAGATAAATAAAAATGGGTGCAAATAACTGATGCCCCTGCACCTCTTCCCTGGCACTATCTTCTCAACTCTGATCAGTCTTTACTGCCAAGAAGGTTTAAAAAGCACTAACCAGCTTCTTTCATGCCTTACAGTTTTACCACAGCCATTGATGATGATCTGTATGCTTGTACATCTAAGGTCTGTGTGTGAAAACAAACTGATTTAACATATTACTCCCCTACCTCTGGCTCTAAGAAGAGAAGGACAGTTTTTTTGTTTTTTTTTTTTCTATCTTTATTACTTTTTTTTTGCTTTTGAGATAGATACAAACAAACCACTCTCTTCTACCACACAAACACGCACACACAAAACAGCCATCCTTGTGATTTTAAAGTGCATTTCCCCTTTAACTTTGTGTACAAAAATATTTATTTTTAAAAAACATGCAGAAATTTCTCCACAAGGCACTTCTAGGCATAAAATGAAGACAAGTCCTCATTGAAGTTGAAGTGAAACATCAGAGCTGGAGTCTCCAAGTCCTCACAGGCCCAGCAGTCTCTAGGGACTGATCAACATAACAACTAAGAAGATTCGCAGCTTTGTGACTTGCTTCACAGCCATGACCAAGAAAAACAGCTTGTTCCCAATGTGTCCTCCCACTTCAGGAAATTAAGATAAGCTGCCAAATTGCCTTCAGGTGACCCTATAAGATCCCATTGTAGGTAAGATCCCATTACTGTGTGTAACTTCTCACTGTGTGTAACTTCTCATCTCCAATATCAGTCCATCATGTCAGGAGAGACAATTAGATCTAGAGCCTCCCAGAACAAAGAGCCACCAGGCCTCCATCCAGGGGAGAGAATTTAAAAGCAGAAACAAATGAAAGACAACCAACTGTCCGGTGAGAGGGAAGACCCCAAAATGGGCACTTCTAACAAAATGAGCACGCATCGCCCACTTAATGTCCAAATGACTATAAGTAATTCTTGTTTTTAAAAAGGAAAGGATATGCAAAGATCAAAACCCACAAAGCAAATCTGGGTGCAGTGACGCACGCTTGTAATCCAAGCAGCTCAGGAGGCTGAGGCAGGAGGATCGTGAGTTCAAAGCCAGCCTCAGCAAAAGCGATGCACTAAGCAACTCAGTGAGACCCTGTCTCTAAATAAAATATAAAATAGGGCTGGAGATGTGGCTCAGTGGTCGAGTGCCCCTGAGTTCAATCCCCGGTACCCCTGCCTCCCCCAAAAATCCACAAAGCAGTTCAAAATTTATACCTTTAAATAAAAAAACTATTGTTTTTTGTAACCATTAAAATTAAATATTAGAGATAAAGTAATTCTACCATAGACTCAGATTGCTTTAATTTCTTTCTTTTTTTAAAATATTTTTTTAGATGTTCATGGACCTTTATTTTATTCATTTATTTATATGTAGTGCTGAGAATTGAACCCACAGCCTCAGACATGGTAGGCAAACGCTCTACCACTGAGCCACAACCTCAGCCCAGATTGCTTTAATTTCTAGGGAACTGCACAGCTCCTTTTCTAACCAGTTTTTCTCTAACAAAACTTAAAAAACAAAACAAAACACATGCTTCCTATTACTCAAGAAACACTGAAAGCATTTTACATGTCTAGATAGTCCATCTTATTGATTCCTCGCATCCAATTTGCAAAAGCACTCCAGGGCATTTTGAGAAATAATATGAAACAAAAATGGTGGTGTTTCCCCATTCCTGGAGTACCACGTCTGATGACACAGTTCTAGACAACCGCATAGTGGCAGGTGGTTGGTCCTTTTGGGTAACCTGGGAAGGACACTGGGACTGGGGCTACTCATCACCATAATTAAGAGCTGTGTGAAGGGAAGTCTATAGTTTAGGCTGTAGTGAAATTTTCATCTAAGGAACTGATCACTCTCTGAAGTGTGTAAGCCTATCCACTGATTGTGAGCTATGAAATCAGGGAAGAGTCCCTCAATGAAATTCTCCAGGTCATCTGAGGGAACCATGGGATAGACTGGGCCAAATAGAGAAAGACTGCAATAAGGACACAGACAGGTCTTCATCTACCTCAATAAATCACAGCCCTGATGAGAAAAGTCAGACAAACAGGTTCTTTCACCGGGGAAGAAGGCTCTTTGGAAAGCAGGTGAAGACTTGCCTTCTGAACTAGTGAGCAGTGGGGTGAGCACCCCAGATGTGCAGACTGGGGGCTTGCAACCAGTGCCCCCAGCAAAAAAGCTGAGGTGGGCTGGGAGAAAAAAAGGGAAGAATTTATGAATGCTTTAGGAGACATGCTTGTCACTGAATTTACCATATTTCAAATTTTGACAAGGGAATGCCTTAGGATCATTATTACCCAAAACCAAACAGGCTTTCTTCTAGAGTCACTTGAGGCCCCTTTCTTTTGAATATGGAATGATCTTTATTTTGGTGACCTATAAATAATAGTGTGCCTTGTTCCTTTCCAATATTGGGAGACAACACTTAACACAAAGCGAAATTCACGACCTTCATGAGATCAGTTTTGCTGCTATTTGACTTAGACTTATGCTATTAATAGTTCTGATCACCAAATCTGCAACATGTCAAGTACCATCTGTGTGCCTGATGTTCGTTATATTTAGATAAAACATAGTCCTGCCCAATATCAGCATAAAATAAAAATGTGATTTCCCCATAAATTATATGATCATGTAATCAGAATGTAACCCACCTGGAAGAGGCACAAAAACCAAAGCACTAGATTGAAGATGAGTGACAGCCAGTTTTAGGAACAAGAATTATAACAAATATTTAGCATTTAAAAAGTCAAAGCATTTTTTAAAGTTCAAAACTGAGAAACTAAAAATAAAAAAAATAACCCCAACCGTAAAACTCTAGGAGCCAAGGCACTCAATGTCTGTCTGATACTGATGTACAAAGCCACAAACCAGGAGGTCTTTTCTAATTAATCTGGAAAAATTCAAGCAAAAGACTCTTTGCTTGGCAAGTCCAGCGAACTGTGCCTCTGAATCCAGGTAACTATGCGCACTTTTGTAAGATCAGGCAAAGAGAGAATTAACAGTCTTTTAACCAAACTCCCAAAAAACAAAAACCAGAAAAAAAATTCAGATTTCTACAAATATATATGTAAAAATATTTTTCAGATACCCCTAAGTAAAAACTAATCTTACCCAAGGAAAATCACAGGTTTGGGGGATCCATCTGACAATAAATGTCCCAGGAGTCTCACAATAGCATTAACCAACATGCTTTAGTCCAATATGGTTAAAAACAATTAATCTCTGATATTTCAGAGTTGGCAAACATTTAAAATAACATATGAGAACATAGTAAGATTTTTCTCCCCTATCCCTTTACATACTCACACACCATAAATAAGAACACCCAAATCAATGTCCTGGGGTGCTTGTAAAGTGTCCTGGATATTGTATATCACAGTCAAAATAAAACCCAACATTTTCTGAAGGCTTTGAGGATATGCTGGATCTGCAAATCAAGTGTCCTAAGCAGAGCATAAAAGATGACTCTCCAGGAAATGAGATCTACAATTCTTTCGTAAAGAATGAGGCTTGCAAACCAGCCAAGCAAGTGAAAACAAATCTTGTCATTGAGCCTTCTGGTGACTCAGGGTGAAAGCGAGTGCTTAGAAAGCTCCCCCCAAAGCCAAGAGGAAAAGCTAAAACTCATGACTACCCTGCAAACTGCGACCCCACACAGGAGCCAGTGACTTTCCATAATGGTTTGTTGCTCTCTGCAGAATATGGATGTGGGTTCAGGAAGAGGGGGACAGGAAATTCCTGCCTCTGTCACAAGACTTTATTATCTTTTCCTGAACATTAGATGAACAGTGGAAAAAAATGAAATGCAAAAAAATAATTTGCACAAAGAAGAGCGGATCCCATCTCTCTTTTGTAGCTGTTATAACAAATGGGTGATGTGATGTCGGGCTGTTGTGTCACAGCACAGAGATAAAGGATGGTTCTGAGTAGATGTGAACAGCAGCAGCAGGAAAGGCCTGGCTGGTGCAGAGAACCCAGAGGTGGATGGAGAGGGTCTGATGGGGGTGACTGTCTTCCCACATCTGGGTGCGGAGAAGAGGTCAGGCTCCTCTGGCCTCGCCATACTGCCCACAGGCTTGGTTCCTACTCGGACTCGTTCTTCCACCATCCTGCTCATTCCCAAGAGGCCGCCCTGGGTGCCGTCGAGGACCCAGTGAACCCTCTGAACGAGAGACCAGTTTTGTGACCTAACCCTGGTTAAATTTGCTGGTTTAAGAAAAAAAAAAAAAAAAAGACAGGGGTCTTCCTTTTGGAAAACTGGGCCTAATAGCAGTTCATTCTGCTCTTTTCTTGGCTTCTCCATCATGACCAGGGCCACACACCTGTGAACTGCAGTCACTAATAGTAGGGACCTAGCTTTTCATATCCTAAGTAACTAGGCCACTCAGGAAATAGACCATAGGAACATCTAGGGCTTCCAAACTGGTCTAAAGATACTCCAAACTCTGATCCATTATGTGGTTCCATTGTTCCCTGAGTGGATTTTAATTCAGCCTGGATGATCCGATAGTTTTTGCCTTTGTTGCTGTCCCAGTACGCCTGGCCATTGCACTCGTAGCACACAGCAAACTCCATTCTTTCGTAAGACTGAATTTTCTCAGGTAAGCTAATGTCAAAGGAGAACGTGTCCCTGTCTGAACCAGCGTAAGTGTCCTTCACATATCGACAAGGAAAGTCTGTGAAGCTTTTCCAAGTGTCAAATGTCATTCTTATTTTCACGATCTTCTCAAAGGCAAGGTTCTGAACCTTCACGGTGCCCGCGATGGCTTTGTCCTTCAGCACACAGTTTTCGAGGCAGACATGGTTGGCCTGAAGTCGATTTCTAAAGTCTAAGTAATCTGCAGAAGGCTGTGAAAAATCCAGAACAAAGCTCTCGCTCTCTGCTGTCGTCAAACTCACAATGTTGTCTAGGAGCTCGGTGATGTTAAATGGAATATCTAATGGGTCATCAAATTCCGAGAACACTTTGACCATTGTGAGGGCGAGTCCTTGGTTGTCTGCGAAGGACACCCGCTTTTTCACCTTTTTCTCCTGGACCGTAGGGGCCACCATCCCGCTGGCTTCATTCCTGCTGCCCAGCTGAATGCAAGGTCTCAGCGGCTTGCTTGGCTTTGGTGAGATCTTGAAGGTAAACCGATCTCGCCGTAAGGAAGGGGCCATGCAGTTGTATCTGTACTCTATGTCCACAGCCATCATGGGGCTAGATGAATAGGCTAGAACTCTGGCAGGAGAGGAAAACAAAGAAAACAGCAACGACATCAGATACATGTTCAAATACCCGATTCCAGCAGACACTGGGCAGACACATGCCACTGTTCAGGACAACTCCAGATGGCCTCAAGGACGTGGGTTTCAAGGGTGATTATGTGTATGGAAACCCACTAATTTTTTTTTTTTTTTGCAGCAGGGATTGAACTCAGGGGCACTTTACCACTGAGCCACATCCCCATCTCTATTTTGTATTTTATTTAGAGACAGGGTCTCATGGAGTAGCTTAGTGCCTCGATTTTGCTGAGGCTGGCTTTGAACTCATGCTCCTTCTGCCTCAGCCTCCCGAGCCACTGGGATTTTTAAAACCAAGTTCACAGGTTTTTCTGTCAGGATATGCTACTGCACCATGGAGGATAAAGAAAAGGGCACTCAGCAGAATTTATCATACTCGCTTGACTAAAGAATCCCTTTTTTGGTGGAATGTATGCAACAACGGCTTTCCTGGAGCACACACTTTGGTAAATACTGCTACTTATTATTAACTGATAAGTAAAAGTTGTGTATATTTTATGGTTTCCAACATGATTTTTTTTAATAGTAAATGCATGTTTATTTTATTTTTAATATATTTAATTTATTCTAATTAGTATATATATATATATATATTTTTTTTGGTACTGGAGATTGAACTCAGGGGCACTCGACCACTGAGCCACATCCCCAGCCCTATTTTGTGTTTTATGTAGAGACAGGGTCTCACTGAGTTGCTTAGTAATTAGTATATTTTGATAGATGAACACATTGTGGAATAGCTAATGGATCTATTTGACCCATGCATTACCTCACATACTTAATATTTTGTGTGTATATGTGGTAAGAACACTTAAATCTATTCTCTGAGCCATTTTCAAATATACAATATATTAACTACAGCCACCATGATGTACAATAGAGCTCTTAATTTTTTCCTCCTGCCAAATTAAAATTTTATGTCCTTTGATTAACATCTCTCCAGTGCCCTCAATGCCCAGCCCGTTTCAACACGTTCAACATTTTTAGTTTCCACATGTTAATTAGAATATGCAGTATTTGTCTTTCAGCGCCCAGTTTATTGCACTTTAACGCAATGTCCCCAGGCTTATCCCTATTGCTGCAAATGACAGGATTTCATTCTTTTCTATGGCCAAACAATATTCCATTGTGCAAATATACCACATTTCCTTTACCCATTCATCCATTAGTGAATACTGAAGTTGACACCATATCTTTTTTTTTTTTAAATATCTTTATTTATTTATTTATTTATTTATATGTGGCACTGAGGATCGAACCCAGTGCCTCATGCATGCGAGGCAAGTGCTCTCCTGCTGAGCTACAATCCCAGCCCTGACACCATATCTTGACTATGGTGAATGATGGCACAATGGGCACGTGAGTGTGGCTATCCTTTGAGTATGTATCCTTAGTGGGATCACTAGGTCATATGGTAATTTTAACTTTTTGAGGACTCTCCACACCATGTTCTGTAATAGTTGTACTGATTTAAATTCCCACCAACAGTGTATGAAGGCTCCCTTTCTCCATATCCTCTTCCACACTGTTATGCTTCACATTTTTTACAATAACCATTATAATACCTGTGAGGTAACATCTCATGGTTTTAATCATAAATACACTTTTAATCCAAGAAATGAATCATTTTCAAGTATAAAAATATTGATTTTGTGTTACTACATGCCAGGCATTATACTGGATACTAGAATTCTATGTTGAAGACAGACACAAACTTGTTTACTTTAAACTAATGGTATAAGCTAAAAGATATTCAAGTATATCTTTTTAAAAAAATCCACCAATG
>PVHX01012099.1:0-60922 GCA_004024805.1 Geosciurus inauris | reverse complement strand
AAATGGAATTTCATGTAAACGAAATAATAAGTTTCTACTACAAAAAGGGAATGTTAAATGGAACCGCCAGGCCTGCCATGCATGTATGTGCACGTCTGGATGCATGTGTTCTAGCCTGTGTGCACGTTCACACATGCAGTGGACAAGTGGGAGGAATCTGATGGAGAGAACCAGGCCTGAAATATAGATGGAGAGATTCTGGGGTTCACAGGTATTGGAGTGGGAATGGATTCCATGCTTGCCAGATTTTTTTTTTTTTTTTTTGTGGCCTGTGTTTTATGACCTGAGGAAAAACAATCACCATTGCTTCTGAATGTTTAGGCAGGAAGTCAGACCTGGTTCCCCTCTGTCCCCATCAGGGCTGTGGGAGAAACCGAAGTTTGGAGCACATAAAGGGAAGAAAATGCACTTGTATGATAAGTCTCTGAGAAGAAGGCAATGCAATCCAAGCCAAAGGTCAACCTTTTCCCACTTTCTCTCACCTCTCTTGGCCAAGAAGTGTTGGCACTGGAGTGCATCCTGATTCCCCAGGAGCTCTTGCCTGATGCATTGCTTGATTTCCCCACAGTCTGGAGAAAACTGCTTATTTTTGTGGCAACTTAATTCAACTAAAATTTTCCCTTTATGGGCCATCTGAAAACAAGGATCTCAAAGATGTCAAACTACCCACTAAAGCTGATTATTTTTCAAGTGACAGGTCTCACAGAGGAGGTTTGTTCTCATCTCCCTTTCTCGCCCTCTGTGGGTTGTAGCTGTGTGTGGACTATGGGAATTCCCATGGAGTCGCTGTTCTGGGAGAGGAATCTAGCTGGAGCAGTGACCTTGGCATTGGAATTCATGTCAAAACTGACACTCCAGGGGAACTTTCCATGTGCCCCACCTCCTAGGCATAGTGCACACTTTTAAAACTCTCAAAGACATTATTTATTGCAGTGTTTGACAAATGATGGCATTGCACCAAAACGTGTAGCTGTGGATTTTCCTCTTGTTGGCTATATTTGCAGTTCTGAGCCTCCCAGGCACATGGCAAAGTCTTACTTCCTACCTGAGCCAAAAACTTTCACCAAGCTGATACTGCCTGGTGGAACTGAGAATTGAGGTCCTTGTTTGCATAAGTAGGTGGTCGATACATATTTATTCAATCAAGCATTTTGGCTTTTAATTAGAAGTTGAAGAATGTATGGGAAGGTGTTTTAAGAGAAGGAAAGTAATGTGTAGACAGGTCTACACTCTTTAATTAGCTTTTTAAACCTGAGCAATATATTATCAAGCTGACATTTTTTAAAAAACATAGTACCCAATACTGGGAAGGGGTTGGGAAATGAACATATTTCTATGTTGCCAATATGAGTGCAAATTGTTATGAGCTTCTGAATGAAAGTAGTTGTGTACTCTAAATAAAGTAATGCCTCTTTAAATAATTTGTCCTAAGATATAATCAGTGATGTATACACACACACACACACACACACACACACATGAATTTTCATCACATCATTGTAAGACTGAAAAATTGAAATAAAATGCCCAATAGACAGGGGTGGTTGAATAGATACATACTTTGAAGATGGATCATTTTTTGAAGACTAAGTAGTCTTCAAAATAGCACAAAAAGGTGTATTTTCCCAATATAATTCAATTGGAGGAAAATGGGATGTGATGGATGAAATAAAAATTAATCACATAATTTTGGGAAATAATATATGTATAGAAAAAGGATTCGAAGAACACCATTATCAATATATTTTGTTTTATATCTAGCTGGGTGAAGTTATGGAAATTTTATTTTATTTTCTCTATATCACCATATTTTCAACAGCACACATGAATTACTCTTATTATTTAAAAAATGCATACATATAATTTTTGCCTGAAGAACTGAGCAATTCATCAAGGAGTATAAACAAAAGTAACCTTATTTAATTTAGCCAGGCCCTGTTTTATCCATAAAAGTGGAGGCTGCTTCTAAGAAATATATATGATAAAATGACTAAGCATGATTTAAAAGTCAGGATTGAAGAAAAAATAAATTTGAATTACAATGTTGGGATTAGAAGGTAAAAACAGAACCCAAAGCTATAGGCTGCAGAGACAGACCTAATTGCATTAGTGGAGCCATAGTTGGAGGGTGGTTCCCAGTGGCTGCAGGAGGAGGGAATGCTTCTCAGCGGGGTTTGGATTTTCACTGTGCCTGAGGAGTAAGCTTTTCCCAAGGGGAAGAGAAGTTTTCTGGAACCTAATTTTGGAGACACTAATATGAGGTTTTACCTAGTAGATACCAAGACATGAAGTGAACAGATCCCTTGTAATATATCACTGCAGAAGATCCCACAAGACTGGGTTCATGGCATCTCTTAATGGAAGTCAGTTGCGGAACTCTAAACCAATTCTAGTGAGCAACTGTATGAGGCTTGTTCTAATTTGAGTTCTTCTTAAAACAGAACTCAAGATAAGGACTTGTGGATCACTTCCCTTTGAGTGTGGGCATGACCAGTGATCTGCTTCTAACCAATAAATATGGCACAGATGACAGCATAGCAGTTCCATGGCTATATTTTAAGTAATGGTTAACTTCTGTCTTATGAGCAGACTCTCTCCCTTGCTGGCTTTGCTGAAGTAAGTTGCCATGTTGGAAATGCCCATATGCCAAGGCACAGAGGGCAGATGCCAGTCAAACACCAGCTGGAGCCTGGCCTTCCGTCCAACAGCTCAAAGGATCTGAGTCCTGCCAACAACCATGGAAACTGCTTGGAAGGTCTTCCCCCAGAAGACTTTCAGGTGAGACCCCAGCGATTCCTGATAACCTGATTGCAGCTTGGTAAGAGACCAGGAAACAGAGGACCCAGCTAATCACACAAACTCTGTGGCTCACAGAAACTATGAGGTAATAATGTGCATTGTTCTAAGACACTAAGGCTGTGGCCATTTGTCACACTAAATGGACTGCCTTTAGCCCCTTTTCCTCAGATTCTGGGACTTAAACCCAGGCTTGACTGAATCCAGAACCGACTTTTCCTCTAGCTTTGAATTTAATCCCTTTAGCAAATTTTTCTTAACTGCCCTAGATATACAGTCCTGCATCACCTAGTGATATTTTGTGAGAAATATGTCATTAGTGTTGTCACTCTGCAAATACCATAGAATGCACTTACACAAACCTAGGTGGCCTAACCTACTATACAGCCAGGCTAGACAAGTGGCTCATTCATTGCTCTTAGGCTGCAAACTTGCACCACCTGTTACTCTAGTGAATACTGTGGGCAATTGTAACATAATTGGTAAGTATTTGTGTATCTAAACATAACTAAATGTAGAAAAGGTACAGTACACATGGAGTGTGAAAGATAAAAAAACGTACATCTACGTAGGGTGCTTGCCATAAGTGTAGGCTGCGGGGCTGGAAGTTGCTCTAGGAGTCAGTGAAGGTGCAGCCCCAGGACACTTCTGCACACTACCGTAGACTTTATAAACACTCTACACTTGGCCTATACTAAATTTATTTTAAAATCCTTTTTTCCTTTCTTCACTAGTCAATTAAACTTAGCTTACTTTAGCTTTTAAATTTCATAGTTTTTTTAAAATTCTTTTGTAAGAACACTTAGCTTAAAAAACATATAGACTATACTGCTGTACAAAAATATCTTCTTTCTTTTTGTTTATTTTTGTACTGGGGATTGAGCACAGGGCTTTGTGCATGCTAGGCAGGTGCTCTAATACTGACCTACAATGCTGGCTTATTTTCTTTCTTTATATCCTTATTCTATAAGCTTTTTTTCTATTTAATTTTTTTCTTACTGAAATAATTGTTGTTATGTAAAATGAAGACATAAACACACATTAGCCCAAGCCTGCACAGGTCAGGATCATCTATGTCACTCTCTTCCACCTCCACATCCTGTCCCACTGAAGGCTTTCGGGACAGCGACACGTGCACAGCTGTCATCTCCTATGGCCTCAACACCTTCTTCTGGGATCCCTCCTGAAGGACCTGCCTGAGGCTCTTGAGGTGTTACTGTTTTCAGAAATATGTCCTTGGACGTTGGCTTGGTTTGGTTCTTTCTTCCATCACAGATTTGCTTGTAAGCATATAAGGGACCAGGATCTTGCCTCTCTATTCATGAAAACTTTCATGTTTGGAATCCATGGCTTTACACTTTTTTAAGGATCTTGTTGAAGATGTCAAAGCTTCTGCTATGTCCTTCCCTGGGAACTTTCTTGGAGTTTTTTTTTTTTTTTTCTTTTCCTGCAGTTCCTGATTCTCCTGCCTTTTCTTCACATATGTGTTCCTGTTCAGTTCTATTATAATCATGTGGGGTTGAACAAAATGTTTTCATGTGGTGCATGATTATAATTAGTCCCGTCTGTGACCTTTATCACTTAATACCTTTATTTAAGCACCTTCTATATTGAATTGTAATTTTCTGTTTTGTTTTCTTTCTCTTTCTTGTTAGTGAACATTTTAGGGATAGGGACTGCTTCATCTCTGCATCTCTGGCACCTAGCCCAGAACCGACACTCAGGTTCTTTGGAAATACTTATTGAGTTAATAAATAATTAATTGCTCTGCAAGAGAGTGGAAACAAATCAACAATTGACTTCTAAAGATATTTATTTATTGATGTTAGACATTGGGCCATGTGCAAATCACATGTACAAATCACTCTTTCTTACCCATAAGTTGCTAAAGCTTAGAAGAGGAGGCTTCCACATTAAAAAGAATGTCAACACAGAATAGTAAGCAATTTCAGAGAGGTGCAAAATTGAACCATACAAAATGGCCATTTGGGTAAGTCAGAAATGACTGCATGTAATGTTATGTCAATAGTAAAGATTATGCTGCCAGAACACACGGTGGAATAATATCTAATATCTTGATATAAGGGCCCCAATTCTAAGACTTGGAAAAATGACAGACATTTTAATTCTTAGCAAAAAGTAAAGTGACAGTATCATGGACAAGCAGGATGGCTGGTGCATTAATGGAGTTGAGGAGTAAATGAGGAAGAGGTTTTCAATTGCTGACTTCAAAGCAAAACTTGTTTTTGAACATCTCACTTCCCTAAGCTAGTTGCTATCAAAATGAATAGTGAAAAGAATGTATCCTGTGAAATTCCAACATAAGTGATTTTTGGTGTTACCTAAGGAACAAAGCCACAGCCAGGTTTATTAGTTATCTCTTGCTGCATAACAAATGATCCACAATGGCATATCTTCTCCCTCAGTTTCTGCAGTCTGGGAAGCCAGGCATAACTTAGCTAGGTTGCCTGACACAAACCGCAATCGAGATGTCATCTGGGACTGAAGTTACCTTGAAGTTTGGGATGGGATCCACTTCCGAGCTCACTCACATGGTGGTTGGTAGGATTTTAATTCTCATGGACCATTGATTGAAGTCCTCTGATTTTTGATGGCTTTTGAATTCCATCTTCTGTCACCCTATCTCTCCCCCTTCCTGTCTGTATATAGTTTATTTCCCTTCCTAAGATCTACCTTATCTTGGTGACCTCTGTGATACCTATTAGGACCAGGCTCATCTTGTCTCTGCTCATGTTGTTTCCTGAGAAGAATCATTTCTTCCCTTATGTTTCTGGTTGGGAAAAACAGCTCATCCTTCACTTCCATTCATTCCCTGGTCATCTCCAACATACTGTATTCCTATGTACCTCTGTAATGCATCTCAGGACATCTTGCTTTGTCACTGAATGCTCTGAGCACACAACTCTTCCTCCCACTCAATAATAAGCTATTTAAGGACAGGAGCCTCATCTTTTCATTAAAAAAAAAAAATCTCCATTGGGCTCAGGATACTGCAGCTCCGTGGTAGAGTGCTTGCCTAGCAGGGGCAAAGCCTTGGGTTCAATCTCCAGAACTGAAAAAAAAAAAAAACTCCCAAAGGTGAAGCCCAGCCCTTTACACATGGTACTCATTTAATAAAATGTTTTTTGGTTTTAATTCAGTTGATGTGGTTGTAAACCCCTTAAGATCTGTTCTTTCTGTGTTGCATGTGAATACTTGGAGAATTCTGATTATACTAAAACAATATAGGTAATTTTGGTATTGAAATGAATCTTCATGTGTAAATAATTCACATATAACAAGAAGCCACCTTGTTATAATGTTGCTCATGAAAGCCTGGCTCACTAATGCACCAGGAAAGGTGACAATTGCAAAGTGCCAGTGTTGCCTTTTTGGGAGATAACTAAGGAGTCAAGGGACCATGAAACTGAGGGCATGTCAGATGTCCTTGGTCCTGTGATTGGCTTTGTCTCCTTTCTCTCTCTCTCAGTCAAGCAATATGGACTAGAAGATTGGCCAAGTTTTCCTGATGGCTCTGAGCTAAAGTGTCTCATTCATCCCACAAGTTTATTGAGCCCCTGCTTCTTGGCAACCACTATGCTAGATGCTGGGGACATTGTGGTAAGATGGGTTGAATTGTGGCCTGTAAATACTCTCTCTGGTGGCATCCTGAGATGGGGTCTCTACACAGGTAACCATATTAGAGTGAGGTCCTTAGGGTAGGCCCTAATCCAGTATGACCAGTCTCCTTATTAAAAGGGGAAATTTGGACATACAGATATGTAGAAGGCGGAAGAACCATACATAACAGAGAACAGCATATGAGCATGAAGACAGCCATCTACAAGCTAACAAAGGAGCCTGGAACCAAGCCTTCCCTCAGAGTCCTTTTTCAGAGAAGGAATCAACTCTGTTAACACTCTGATTTTGGACTTCTGACTACCAGAACTGGGAGACAATGACTTTCTATTGCTTACACCTCCCAGTTTGTAGTACTTTGTTATAGCAGCCCTATAAAACTCATACATAGGTGAACAAAATGGAGAAGTATTCTGCTGTCGTGAGTTTAAAGCCCCAGGGGAGAGACAGATGTTAATTGCAAACTGAAAGAAGTACTCTCAAGTAAAGGAGCAGGCTCCACAAATCAATACAATAAAAAACCTGAGCATGCAGCTCAAATCTGAAGGATAGCAGGCATTAACTGCTAATGTTAATTTACTGATAATTTAATAAGTGGTGCTTTGCCTGGTTAACAGGCGAAGAATTGCATTCATCTAGCACAGACTCCTAGAGGATTCTAGATAAAATCCTGCTCAGAAAAATCCCAACAAGGAAAAGTTTAAACACTAGATCCATTTAGCCCCTAAGCGTCTTGAAGGAAGGGATGGAAATCCCATTTCTTGAGCCATTTTAAGATGGAATAAAAGAAAACTTGCAAAAGTCAAGTCCAGAGAGAATTGCCCTGGTAGGCAGGTGTCCAGTTGATTTAATCTGGATCTTTTTCCTTTTTCTCTCTTGCAAATCCTTCTTTGGTTTCTCTGAGAATCCAAGGGGCAATAATGGCTCCTGTCTGTAAACATGACCTTTTTTTATAAAAGAAATCATGAAAGGTAAGAAATTATAACCCTTAAAATAAAATGACGTGACATTTAAAGCAAAATCAAAATTATTTAGGAATTCTCAATGTTCTGAAGGAGGAATAATTGTGTTAAGCAGTTGGACCTGAGTCGAAGTAGCTCTTTGGCAAACCGACAGGCTATTCCCCTCCTCCCATGTAAGAGTACTTGGCAGCCCAAATGTGGTAAAGTAGAAGCCATTCTTCTAGATGGCTTCAGAAGCCATCTTGATTATCTAGCTGAACATCACAATGTTGATAGTTGATTCAGTTGGCATATGAGTCATTTTATATCCAGCCTCTTAAAATTCAACACCCCAAATCTTGGATGCTCAGATTTCAGATAAACTGACCTTCAAAATCTGGGAAATGTATCAAATGGTTTTAGCAAGCCAAAAGGCTCACTTTTGCTTTGGTTTCCTGCACGCTCCTTCGGAACAGATAAAGCTGAGCGGTGCTGATCACTTCTTTGCCACATGGGCCGGTGCTATTGAGATCTGATTTTTTGGTGACGTTGGGTTGTCTAGACATAGGTATTGGCCTGCATTGCCTCCACATTCAAGATGGGCAAGGGCAGCCAAGTAGAAGCAAACCCAGTGCTCCCTCAACCTGGAACGCTTAGCCCGAATGTTCAAGGGGAAGCCCTGACTCCATGTCTCTGCGGGTCTCCACCCAGCAATGTCTGTTCTGCCTAATTTGCCTGTGTGTGCTGCCTTCTCTCTGCCCATGGCCATAACACGCCTGTGTTCATGGGCTGTCACTGACCTTGAGGGCCTAGAGACGTATTTATATTTGAACTTATTTTTACAAGTTCTCAGGTTATCTGAGTGATTCTCTCCTGCCTGCTGCTGTAAGAATTATATCTTATTTCCAGGATAAAAATCAGATTTCTATTGTGATGGGCCAAATGTGGTGACTCAGTCTGATTCTAGCCAGCCCTGTCCTGTGTCCTTAGGGTCTGTGTGACCTCTGATAATAAGGGTCCAAAAAGATTCCCCAGTCTGGGAAGAGCAGCTCAGGTTCTCTCTGGGGTCCAAGCAGCACAAGTTGGAGACAGTTGGTGGGTGGCCGAGGGAGACCATGGATTCTCGTATATTGTTGGTGTGCCTGAAGGTAATGGCTTCAGAGCCCTGGTGTTCAGAATGAAGTCTTGAGCCATGTAGATGCATCTTGGATAGCAATGAAGCCAGCCTGAAATCCGAGATTAAAGTTTGTTTGGTAAGTAATGATGTCATATGCTAAGGGTCTGTTTTGTAATACATTTTTTGTGGAACTATATTTGAGTTGATGAGATTGTTATCACTCTCTCTATCTTCTCTGCCTTACACACACACACACACACACACACACATACACACACACACACACACACACACACAGAACTGAAATTGAGGTGAGATGAAGGAGGTACCTTCCCTGGGCACAAAATTTGAGGGGATACCAAAGTAATCAAGATAAGCAACATTTTAGAAAATCAAAGTTAATGCAAAAAACTGATGAATCAAACATCAAAGCTTTAAAGAAAACTCGAGCACAGTTGCGCACGCCTGTAATCCCAGCACTTTGGGAGGCTGAGACAGGAGAATCGTGAGTTCAAAGCCAGCCTCAGCAATGGCAAGGTGCTAAGCAACTCAGTGAGATCCTGTCTCTACATAAAACACAAAATAGGGTTGGGGATGTGGCTCGCTGGTTGAGTTCAATCCCCGGTACCAAAATAAAAAAATGAAAACAAAACAAACAAACAAATTTTAAATAAAGGTAGGATCAGTATTATTGATTTTTCCTTTGCTTCAGGCTTTTAATATATCTTAGCACATAATTAATCCTCTCTTTAGTTAGAAATCTTGATATTTTTGTTTATTATGAGTTTTGGCATTGCTTTGATTTTTAAAAGATTGCATTAGCTGGGCACAGTGGTGCATGCCTGTAATCCCAGCAGCTCAGGAAGCTGAGAGGAGGATCATGAGTTCAAAGCCAGCTTCAGCAATGGCAAGGTGCTAAGCAACTCAGTGAGACCCTGTCTCTAAGTAAAATACAAGATGAGGCTGGGGATGTGACTCAGTGGTTAAGTGACCCTGCGTTCAATCCCTGGGACCAAAAAAAAAAAAAAAAAAAAGATTGCATTAACATGATAAAGACAAAATGATTTATTTTTAATCACTGCAGATTTTAGATGTCCCTTCAACTTTAAGGGCCTCACTCACTTCTCCCAGTCCTGGCCCTGTAGACACAAGTATCAGACAGACACATATGGACAGACAGGTAGACATACACACCCTGTGTAATAGTTCACAAGGATTGTAGTTTTCTTTGCCTAAAATGTGTTTTAGTTAGCTATTTCACTGCTGTGATGAAAGGACCTGACCAGAACAATTTTAGGGGAGGAAAAGTTTATTTGAGGGCTCATGGTTTCAGAGGTCTTAGACCATAGAAAGCTAGCTCCATTCCTCGGGGCTTGAGGTAAGGCTTCTGAACATCATGGCGGAAGAGTGTGGCAGAGGCATGCAGCTCACATTTTGATCAGAAAGCAGAAAGTCTCCACTCTCCAGATACAAAATATATACCCCACAGCTATGCCCCCATTAAACCACTTTCTCCAGCCACACCCCACCTGTCTCCAGTTAGCACTCAGTTAATCCCATCAGTGGTTAATTCACTGATTAGGTTAAGGCTACAACCCAATTATTTCTCTTTCAAAACCTTGCACTGTCTCACATGTGAGCTTATGGGGGACACCCCACATCCAAACCATAACAAATGTTATGCTTTCCGTTGTTCTTTCTTTCCCTTTTCTCAAGCTCTGCTGAGTGCTGTCTCACGTAATAGGTCTTTTATGAGAGCTACGTAGCCAGGGAATGCACTTTACAGTAGTCCCCCCTTATCCACGACTTTGCTTTCCTTGGTTTCAGTTTGGTCAACAACAGCTCAAAAATATTACATGTAAAATTCCAGAAATAAATAAATAAGACATTTTGAGAGAGTGAGAGAACATGCTAGAGAAACCACATTCATTTAACATTTATTACACTGTTGCTATAATTATTCCATTTTATTATTGGTTATTATTAATCTCTTGTGCTGCCTAATTTATAAATTAAACTCTATCATAGATATGTATGTATAGGAAAAAATATGTATATCAGGTTCTGTATTCTCTCCGTGGTTTCAGATATTCATTGGGGGTCTTGGAACATGCCCTCTGTCATCAGTGGACAAGGAGGTATTACTGTATGTATATGTGTGTGTATATATATATGTGTGTGTGTGCACATATATATACAGTAATATATACTACATAGTAATATATATTTGTATTACAGTGTAACATATATAATATATACTCATATATATTTGCATTACATTATATTATACAATATTATTATATATACAGTAATACAAATATGTATTAATAAATATATATTTGTAATCAATATATATATTTGTATTACAGTGTGTGTATATATATATATATATATATGTATGTATATATATATAAAATATAATTTGGTCTTGACATCATTCTGTCACCTTATATACAAACTGTGCTTTGGCTCTCATATAGGTTCTCAGTTGATATAAACATTTTCAAGTCTTCTGGCCAAAATTTACCTTGTCAATGTTGCCACTGTAGAGGGGCCCTGAGGGCTCAAACAGGTTCCCAAACAGTCTCATCACCTCCCCTTCCCCAAGCCTCCAGCACAGAGCCTCCATCATTTACACAATTAAATCAGAGCCCTGGTGTTCTTCTCAGCCTTTCCTGATCCCCTGGCCCCATTACACCCATGCCAGTCTTCTTTTGCAGGAGCTCTTGGCTTCTACTTCCTTCCCATTTACACCGCCATGGCTTCACTCAGGCAGCCTCTCTGATTTTCTCAGACAGTCTGGAGCCTCCAGACTCCCCATCTCCTATGGAGCAGCTTGAAAAATCAGGATGGAAGTATCACCTATGCAGGTCACCTGTCCCTTTGCATGGTTGTTGGAGGGATGGGTTCTTAGTGATTGAGTATCATGTGCCTGGCACTAGTTTACAGCAGTGAATCCACAGATGGCTTGGGAGACTTTACCTCCACTCGCCTCCTCTAGGCACACTGCTCCAACCTCATGTTGCTCACCAGATGGAGCATCGTCCTTCCTGGTCAGAGAGGTAAAGGTTGGAAATTGTTCTGTTATTCTCTTGGCTTAGTTCGAAGCTGAGGATTATAGTCATCCAAGGACTGGAATTGTGTTTAAATCACTGCTTCCTGAAGCTGATCCATCTCTACACACATCTATTTGGTTTGGTGCAATTATAGATTAGCTTGGGTTTGGTAGATAGGAAGAAGATCTAGAAGGAAGACAGAAGTGGTTGAGGTATTAGGAATGCTCCATCTAGGGGAATTTAGCAGGGTCAGGACTAGAGCTGGGAGATTTTGTTTTTCAGAGACCACAGAGCACACTCCAATCAGGAGAACAGAGAACAGAATTTGGATGGCTGGACGTTGAAGTCCAAATATTCACAATGAGAAGCTGGAGGGTTGCTAACCAAAAGGGGTCACATGGAAGTGAGAGCCATAATATGAATCCAGAAATTCAGTAACCAAGGGAATGAAAGGTGTGCTGGGAGACCCACAGTGCCCTGGAAAGGGGGGTTATTGAGCAGGTTAGAGAGAGGAAGTGTTAGTCCTGGGCTTGTGCCTATTTTCTGGGGCAGTTCAGCTGTCCAAAGTAATAGCCTGTCTCTCTGGTATGAACCAAAGTAAGTCACAGGGGTCCACTAGTTAGAGGTCCACAAGGTGGGACAGACATGTAGTTGGATTATCTACTACATATACATATAGTTGCTTATCTACTACCTATAACCATAGAACATCAGTTTTCAGAGACCTTTTCTAAATCCACTGTTGATAAACTATCATGGCCTGCTAAAAGACCTCAGAAGCTTTGGGGTGGGGGGGCAGAGAAAAAGAGAATATGAATTACTTGATGTGCCATGTTTAGCTCTTTGTGTGCATTCCATAGAATTGAATGAAAGAGAAAGTTGAAATCATAGCATTGCTCTTTTCAGCATAATTTGTTGTTCTATGGACCAAGAACAGGATCTCTTCTCCCCAAACCTAACCGTGTATCATCTTTATTTCTACATTTGGAATTATTCCCGATAGATGCACAAGTAGGCAATGTTGATTCTAAGCACCACATTTAAGCTCCAGAATCACTTCTCTTCCAATCTTGGACTTTCAGCCTCTAAAATTATGAGTTAAAGAAACCTCTTTTCTTTATAAAGCACCCAGCCTCAGTTATTTTCTTATAATAATAGAAAATGGACTGATACAGTCAGCACACATTCATTGGATATCTAATTCATGAAAGGTATTGGGCTGGGTTCTGGGATCACAAATATGAAAGTGACACAGTCTTTCCACAGTGCTTTGTGATTAGTAACACCATAGGGCCAATCACAGGGCTGAGTGAGCACAGAGGTGAGGTTTACTCAGCTGGGCTTCTGACAGGGAAATGGAGACAAACCTGTCCGGTGTGTTCATCCCTCAGGAGATGATGATACCCAGATAAGCCAAGGTAGAGTGGTTTGGGATGACTGTCTGTACTCCAGAATAAAGGCTGGTTGCTCTGGGATATGGAAAAGTGCTTTTTATAGTTTGGATCTGGAATGTCCTCCATAAGTTCATGTGTTGCAGGCTTGGTCCCTAATATAGCCATGTTCAGAGGTGGGGCTTTTAGGAGGTGATCGGATCATGAGGATGCTAACTTCATCTATGGATTAATCCATCATGGCTGAATGGACTTTGAAGAAATGATAGGAGGCCAGTCATAGTTGGAGGAGCTGAGTCACTGGGGAGCATTCCCTGGAAGGGTGTATCTTGTTCCTGGCCCCTTCTTTACTCTCTCTCTGCTTCCTAGCTGCCATAAACTGGGCAATGTTCCTCTACCACACTTTTCTGCTATGATATTCTGCCTCACCTCAGGCCCAAAGCAATGGAGTTAGCTGACCAAAGATGGAAACCTCTGAAACTGTGAACCACAATAAATCATTTCTTCTTTCAGTAATTCCTGTTGGATATTTTGGTCACAGTGTTGAAAAGCTGACACACACAGATTCCAAACTTCAGAAGACAGCAGAGTCATTGGAAGGGAAACTGAGGCACACAGCATTCTCTAGATTTGGCTGCGGTCATGGGAAACAGATTTGGCCAAGCTCTGGACACTTCATATACCATGACCCACACGCAACTCTCCTCAACACTATGTTCATTCAAGCATTCATTCAGTAGCTTAAATCTTTGAATGTCTGTTGCCTCATCTGTGATTTGGAAATAATAATGTATATAATAAGCTTATATTGTGCCAGGCACATAGTGGGCACCCAATGAGAACTACCCAGATTCCCAACCATCTTTCTATTTTATTTTCAACTTCTTTCCTTTTTCTTTTCTCATATCTCTCCTTCTTCACCCCATCCTACAAGGGAGACCTTTTTGTCACCTTATGGCCACCGTCCCTTGAAGCATCACTATATGGCACATTGTTGTTTTTCTTTTTGGGGTATAAGAAACTAGAGGGGAAGGAGAAGGAAGGGAGAGTAATTGTGAGCTTTTCTTTGTGACATGTTTTTGATCATAAGAACATGAAAGCTGAACTTGATTTTTTAAAAAATGTCTTCTTGGCAAGGATGTACGTGCCTGAATCTAACATGCTCTTAATTAATCTCCTTCATTGGGGAAAGTATTTTTGAAAGAAATTCCTCAAATTGAAAATAAGTTTTAAAACATATTTTGAAAAACTTTTGTTAACACTGTGCCAGCTTCTGAGTGAAGAGGGACACTTCCATTCTCATGAAAATTTGGGGTAAACATTTCTTATTACTTGGTTTCTATTACCAAAATGCCTTGACCTTCCCACAGGCACTCTATGAGAGAATGTCCTTTTGTGAATGGGTCCACATGAGAGCAATCCCAAGATCATCCTTCACATTATGGGATCTAGATGCCCAGAGTCTTCCTCTTATTGCCACATTCACGGGCCAAATATGTGCCTAAGGGTTGAGCATGTAATTTTAGGGCCAGGCACACAACTGAGCCCAATCAATCAGAAAGCACTTCTGGGACTTCAAATCTGCTCAAGCAGAGGACCTGGTGTGAGGTAGTACCAGGCACACCATCTGGACCTCAGTGCTCCTGCTATTGCCTATAGCTAGTCCTGCAGCATCCCCTTGATTCTACTAGTGCTCCTGATTCTTTTCTCTAAATTTCTCTTTCTGCTAAGGTAAATAAGAGTTGCACAGATATGGCATTACCGTTTAGGTATTACATTGGTGAAACAGGAAAATTAGGTGGACAGGCTAATCTCCTTCTTTCAGAGATCTCTTAAAACAACTATAAGTCCTCTTGGGTGAGTTCACTTACTTGGTTAGAGAAGATGAAGAAACTGAGTTAGTTTTAGGGTGTCAGTCAGTGGGCATGTTGGTTGTAGAGACCTCTGGAATCCAGAACCTTCTATATGCTATCCCTTTTTAAAAATTCTCCACCTCTAAAATGATAAAGGTTTTGGGTCATTTGTGTGGTGGATCCTTGCACTGCCCTTTTTTTCTTTTTCTTTTTCTTTTTTGGTACTGGGGATTGAACCCAGGGATGCTCTACCACTGAGCTGCATCCCCAACTCTTTTTTGTTTGTTTGTTTTTTTGAGACAGGGCCTCGCTAAGTTGCTGAGTTTGGCCTCAAACTTGTGATCCTCCTGCCTCAGCCTCCCAAGTGACCAAGATAATAGGAGTACACCACCATGCCTGGCCTGGCACTGGCCTTATGAACCTTATATTTCAATTTCTTTTTCTACAAATAAATTATAAATAGAACTTATTTAAATAAATACTTTAAAATACTTACAAGTAAGTGTAAAGTGCCAAGATATTGAGGTTTACCAAATGAGAACTACTCATGTGATGTGAGCTGGTCCACAGATGGAGATTATTATGAACATGCATTCATGCTGAATGAATCAGTCCCCTGAAGAAGACAGAGTAGGAGGAAGAAGTCTCAGCAAAGGCAGAACTCTTGGTCAGTGCTTGCTTTTTTAATGGTACTTGGCTACCTCTTACTCTAACCGGGTCACCCTTGGATAATATTATTTCTGAGGATAAAATATAGCAGAGTGTAAGTGAGAAGGTGATGGCATGAGTTCCGAATGCCATTGTTTTGAGGCCTGTCTAGTTGCACTAGCTCCCCAGAGCTTTTTCAGAAGGAAAAAATAATGATAATCAAGGTGAAGGACTTTTTCATTCAATATAAATAAATCTGACAAGGAAGTTTTGAGTCCCTGCTCTGGGCCAGACATTGAGCCAGGTGAAGAAGACATGAAGATGAAAGATGGCCAGTTTCTGTCCTCAAGGAGCTTAGAATCTGCTATAACTTGCAAGCTTGGGAAAGCAAATTTATTCTACATAAATCACTTCATACCAGATGGGATGCAGGGCTTGAAGTGGGTCTCGTAGAAGCAGCCCTTCAACTCTGCCTGAAGCTGCTTGTCCACCAGCCATTGATACTGTAAGGTTAGCCAGCGAATTTGTGGGTAAAAGAATCAAGAAGTCAGGAAGAAGAAAACATGAAAAGAAAAGGACAGAGCAGAGTCAAGCCAGCTCTGAAGTGGGGAAGAAGGAAGACCAGAATCAAAGGTCAAGGATTCTAAAAAGTTGAACCTATGAACTGGAGTCACCTTGCTGAGTTTTTATCATCTAGGGCAACAGAGAAGAACAAAGAGAACATAGTGTTTTACCATATGTCAGTGTAAAGTTGCCAAAGGTCCTTTGCAAGAAAGGCTGGCATTTATTTGGGGACTATCTTCTTTCTCATTTAAATCACTCTTGTTATGGTTTAGATATGAGGTGTCCCCCAAAACCTCATGTATGAGACAATGCAAGAATTTTCAGAGGTGAAATGATTAGATTATGAGAGCTATAACCACATCAGTGGATTGATCTACTGATATGGATTAACTGGTTGGTAACTGTAGGCAGTAGGGTATGGCTGGAGGAAGTAGGTCACTGGGGCGGTGGCTTTGGGGTTTATACTTTTGTCCTTGGTGAGTGGAGCTCTCTCTGCTTTCAGGTTGCTAAATTCTGATTGCTAATTTAATGGTACTTGGCTACCTGATTTCTAATTCAGGTTGCTAATTTCCTTCACCATGCCTTTCTGCTATGATGTTCTGCCTCACCTCAGGCCCAGAGCTACGGAATCAGCTGACCGTGGATTGAACCTCTGAAACCATGAGCCAAAGTAAACTTTTCCTCCTTTATGTTGTTTTTGTCAGGTCTTGTGGTCACAGTGATGAAAAAGCTAACTAAAAGAACCCCCTACTGTATGACCGAGTGCATACTCATTTGGAAAAATGTAAAAGTTGATAACTCTATGGGAACCCCCCAGAATACATCATCCTGGCCTGCAAAATCTGCAAGTTGAAACCGCTGAACTACTGATTGAGAAATTAAAGCAATTTCCCTATCTGAGGGCATTTTGCTCTTCAGAATTTGGAGGTATTTCTCAGAGGGGATTCTAATGTCCTTGGGTTCTTTATGTTGAGAATGAAAAGAAAATGGCTAATGCAGTTCTAGAATCAAGGCATCCCTCACACTCTGCAGATGTGATATATCCAACCCATCAGAGCCTTGAATTTCAGGAGAAGCTGGCCTGAGGACAAAGGGTCAGAGCAGAGTTTAGGCAGCTGAGGGAAGAGGAAGAGCGGGGGAAAGGAATGGGTGAGTCAAGATGCATCACACTCCCACTGGAGTCCAAAGCCATTCCTGTCTCGCTCAGCAGCATCATTTGCCAACCAGCTATTGGAACATGAGGAAAGGAAATTGCTACAACATCTAGCAGGGGATTGCTTTAACTTCCTAAAGAGAAATTGATATTAATTCTTTATTCCAATGGAAAAAAAAAAAACCCTCCTGAAACCAGAAGTCTCTCCTGATAGTACAAGGCTCCAAACTAGTGAGATTTCACCTCGAGACTTCCTCCCGAGGCTGAAGCTGCTCAGCTTGCTTTCCCCAGAGCTGACAGAGACCCTGAGGGAATGCTGGTGGCCAGAGGAAGAAGATTCCCTGTGCGGCTCTGCACAGTGAGTTGGTTCATGCAGCCTTCTTTTCTGTCACCTCCAACTGAACTGAAGGCTAAAAGCATCGCATTGCTGTTTTCCACAGGAGGAGTATATTGTTTGAGTGATGCCTTGTTAATATTATTGATCAGTGCTATTAATTGAGTCATATAACCGCATCCCTTCCCCCATTCATATATTAAAGCCCTGACCTCCAGTGTGACTATTTGGAGATAGGGTCTGTAAGGAGGTAATTAAGATCAAATGAGATCATAAGTGTAGAGCTCTGATCCCATAGGATAAGTGTCCTTATAAGAAGAGACATCAGAGAGGAAGGCTTTCATCTGTCTCTCTCTCTCGTTCTCTGTATGGTTTTATCTCTGCTCTGTCTCTCCCTCTGCCTTGTAGCACACAGTAGGCTGCTGTATACAAGCCAGGAAGAAACTGGATCAGCTGCCAGGTCGATCTTAGACTTCTCAACCTCTGTAGTGGTGAGAAACAAATTTCTGTAATTGAAGCTAACCAGTCAGTGGTATTTCATTATAGTAGCCCAAGCAGACTAATACAATCTGTAGTTATTGTAAGATTTGACCTTTATTTCTTGGTAATAAAAATTCACCCAGAAGAAATAATTGAAGTCTCTTTGGGGACCATATTGCCATTAGAAGGAGAAGGGCATTAATATTATTCATATCTTCACCTGTTTGCTAGATATGGTACTTTTTTTAGTCTATTTGGGATTGCTATAACAGAATATTACTAATTTATATTAATTTAATACTAATTTATACTACTAATTTCATACTAATTTATAAACTGGGCAATTTATAAACAATAGACATCTATTTCTTAAGGTTCCCGAGACTGGGAAGTCCAAGATCAATGCACCAGCTGGGCCTCTGTATCCAAGATGGCACCTCAAACACTGCAATCCTGCAGAGGGAAAGAACACTGTGTCCTTATATGGATGAAGAGAGTAAGAGTTAAGGAGAGAAGTCCCACCTTCAGAAGCCCTTTTATTAAGGTATTAAAGCTACCCTAGAGGGCCTCACCCTATGGCCTAATCACCTCTTAAAGATCCCACACCTCTCAATACTGTTACATTAGTAACTAAATTTCACCTTGAATATTGGAGAGGACAAACACTCAGATCATATAGTGTTCAGGTACCACTTTGCTGCTGAGAAGAAGAAAGGTATTAACATTTTTCATGTATCTTCTTCTTTGTGAGGTATGGTGCTAATCATGTTATATGTACTAGAGATAGGAAGCTGGAGGCGCTAGAGTTACGTGACATGCTCAAGGTCATGGATCTAGCAAGTGAAAGTCCCCGGTAGGATAGCTCAGGTTTGCCAGGCTCGGAAGCCAGTCTGGATCTGCTTGCTCCAGCTTCTGAACCAAGAGAGCCTACACCATACTGGGCTTTTTCTCATCTTCTTCATTTAATATCCTCCTTTTACTCTTGAGATCAATACCACTTGATAAACAAGAAAGTTCTTTTGGAGAGTCATCAAGATCTGTTGTTTATGTGATCCCACTTTTGCAAGGGGGAAAGAAAGAACCAAAGAGAATAGGTACAGTATATGTTGCATGAAAAATGACTGGAAGACTGACATCAAATGGTAATTGTAGTTATTTCTGAATAGTAGGTGGGTGGGTGATTTTTATTTTGTCTTATGCTGTTGTGGACACTTTCATTTTACACTCTCACTTTTTGTAACTAAAAAAACAATTTTTAACAATGAAAAGCAAGACACACTGTCCTCTTCTTGCAGCATGTGTGTGCTGCACCACAGCTGAGGAGAGCTGGATGGCTCCTTGTCTTAAAGCCCAGCCATCATGGCTGGGGCTCTGGAGAACGGCAGGAGCTGAGCCTGAACAATCCCATTACAGAGGGTTGGGAGTGGGGAGGAGATGCTGACACTGGTTCAGTTCCAAACCTAATTGGGAAACCAGGAAAATGATTACCATCTGGAGCTGTCTGGTGACGGGAGGTGAGACGGAGAGGTGGTCTACAGCCAGGGCACCTACAGCTGTGACTTGAGCTTGGGAATCCTCCTCGGGGGTGCCCCTGCCTTGCGCTCTGTGCTGAAACACCGGTGAAAGAATCCATGACCTTCAGATGACCCAGCAACTCAAACTGGGTGACAATTCCAGAAAATGGAGTGTTCCATAGAAGCAGGCCCATATCTTTGTAGAACAGCCTTTATCAAATATCAAAGAAGGGAAGAAACAAACTCCCTGTGTGTGACCAAGAGAGCGTGCGGCAAAGATGGGTGGCATTATCCATGGTGTTCTTGGCAATAACCAGCTCTTGTTCCCCTCTTAGATCTTCTGAAGTGCCATTTTTGGCAAAGCTGCATGGGAGAAATATTATATGTTGAGGAAAAGGAAATAGGGTTTCCACCGCCTCCCTCCCCTCAGATTCATAATGAAAGTTGTGAACAGTAGAGAGCTAGGATTTCTTTGGAGGGAAAACATGATGAATGAAAGCTTCTTTTAAGTGCTAGAGTATTCTGGAGGGGATTTTGCTAATTAGAAAGTAAAAGAGCTATTGTGTTCTCTCCAGGGGAATTTTGGAGGCAGGTAGTGACCTGAAAACAGCAATATTTCTAGGCAAGCTTGCAGGCAAGGCTTCCTCCTTACGTTGATGTTGGAGAAGTGTAGTGAAAGACCACTGTAGCTTGTAAGGACATAAATCTACATACATTAGCCTGCCTTTGCCATCAGTTTTTGTAACTCTTAGAAGGCGGGGACATTGTTCTGTTTGTTTGCTCCTTCAACTTTTATTGACCACTGATGTTAATAACTCTGTGCTACACACTGAGGATACAAACATATTAGGCACAAACTCACTATATTATGTATATACATATACACACACACATATATATATGCTCGCTATACACATATATAGATACTCACTATATATATAAACTTATTACATTACATATAAACTTACTATATATATGTTAAGACAAAGATATGTCTTTTGGGTGGTCACCACTCAGCCTTTTACTATATATATAACATATATATTATATGTATATATTATACATTTATATATACTATAACGTGTACTATACTATTCAGTATGTACTAGATATATATACTATTCATATGTACTAGATATGCATAGTATATATGTGTAGTACATATATATGCTATATAAATGTATTCAGTATTGCACATACATATAGTACATACTGAATAGTATAGTACACATTATAGTATATATAGATGTATAATATATACATATAATATATATGTTATATATATAGTAAAAGGCTGAGTGATGACCATCCAAAAGACATATCCTTGTCCTAATCTCCAGAGCTTATGAATGTGACCTTATTTGGAAAAAGAGTCTCTGTGGATATAATTAGATCAGGCATCCTGAGATGAGGAAATCTTCCTAGATTATCTAGGTGGGTCCTAAACCCAATGGCAAGTGTCCTTGTAAGAGAAGACAGACACAAAGGAAACAATGTGACCTTAGAGGCAGAGACTAGAGCCCTGCAGCCACAGGCAGGAAATGCTGGAGCCACTAGAAGCTGGGAGGGGCAAGAAAAGGACTCCCCTAGAGCCTCCAGAAGGCTTGGGCTCTACTGACACTGATTTTAGAATTCTGGCCCTCAAAACAGTGAGTGAATACATTTTTGTTGTTTTAAGCCACTTAATTTGTGGTAATTTGCTGTGGCAGAATCAGGAAACTAACACCCACATATACATCTATATACACATACAAATAAATATAATCAGCACACAAGGAAGTCAAGAAGTGTCTAACATGCAAGCGCTCTTCAGGACAGACAGACGTGAAACACGTGGCTGAAATAGAGAGCGGTGAGGGTCATGCTGGGTGAAGCAAGCATTGTGAGAACATGCGAGAGAGACTTTCTCTTAGGTCATGCAAATTGTCCCTGAGCAGGAGTCATTTAAATTGAGAATAGAAGGATAATAAGAGGATCTGCCACTTACTGGGCACTGCTTTGCACTGGATGGAGTGTTTAGTGCTTCATATAAGTTATTTGATTCTTTTTTTTTTTTTTTAAATTTTTTTTTTTTTTTTTTAGTTGTGGATGGACACCATGTCTTTATTTTATTGTTTTTTTGTATGTGGTGCTGAGGATCGAACCCAGGGCCTCACGCATGCGAGGCAACCGCTCTACCGCTGAGCCACAGCCCCAGCCCCAAATTATTTGATTCTTAAAGGTAGTTACATTATTATCTCCATTTTATAGATAAGGAAACGAAGACTTGGAGAATAAATTATTCCAAGTGCACATCTAGCAGGTGTTGGGGCTGGATCTGATCCCAGGCCCTGTGACTTTGGGGCCTTGCTTTTCACCATTATACCCACTGCCCTTTAGATGACAAAGAGCAGGCTGCCTAGCTTTCTAGGCAGAGGCACCAAGCAGGGGGCCCGGCACCTGTGATGTGTACAGTAACCACTTCTTACTTGAATGATTCTGGCAAAGTGAACTGCTTATTTTTGCAAAAGGAGAACTTGTAGCAAAACGATGGATATCTTTCACAAATGATGTCTTAGTCCAGAGTCCTCCCAAAGCCAATAATAAGATAAAGATTCCAGGGGCAATGATCCCAGGAAACACTGGTAGGAGAATAGGAGAGCAGAAGGGGGAGATGGGAAAGGGAAAGAAAGGGATCATCATCACATAAGTGACCAGTGTGGTAACTCAAGTTTAGTTCTGCTGGGCATCTCTGGGAGCTAGTGTAGAGCCTCCCCTGGGGTGGGAAGCATTCCACCTGAGGGGCGAGTGAGCTAGAGCATTTGTACACCAACACTCATGAGTTTCTTTGTTGAGGGTTGTTTATGGGGATCATAATTCCCTTGCACACCTAGCCTACAGAATAGCAGTGAAGCCCTGCTGGCAGAGAAACACAGGGGCACTTCCCTAAGACTGTAATTGGGGTTAGGGATACTGATAAAAGAGGAGAGCAGGACCATTTGTGGTTGGAATGGGGCATGAGGGCAGGTAGATCCTATCCCAGAGTGTGAGAGCCCTAGAAAGGAAGTGGTTGGGGGTGAGAGTTCTGGACTGGTTATTTGTATTTGAAAAGCATATTGCTGTGAGTTGTTTACCATCTCTAGGAATTAACTAACCCTGGGAGGGGCAGTCTCGGCAAGGCTCTGGATATCAAAGCATCAGAATGTTGAAAATAATAGACATTGTTCATACCATAAAACAGTTAGGAGGTGGTCAGCTCCATTTTTCCCTTTTTAAAAGCCTTTCATAAAAGATTAAAATTCTTTTTAAAATTCTTTTAAAATTCTTTTAAGCAATGGCCGCTAGTTAGCACATAGATTGGCCCTGGCCCTGGTGGAGAAGTGAATCTACTCATGAGGCAGAGTGGTGATGTGTGCCCCAAGTCTCATTTGGAACAGAATTACTTAAGATCTTTCTCTGCAGAAGGCCTCATATGCATAAACACAAAAACTTATTCATTAATAATAAACTCCAGTGGAGACTTTTAATCATGTTTTTAAGGGCTGCCATTTCAAAGCAATCTGGCAGAACCAAAGCCTTCATTATTTGAGAGACGTTTTTATGCCAAGTCTGTTGATACCATACTTTTGAAAGTGAATTAATGATGAGCTTGGGTAAGCTGGATATTCAAAAAGAAGTCAAGGAGTCCCGCATTGGAAAAATGGTGCACAGTGTGGTATTAAATGGGATTCCTGTCTGAACCCTGCATGTCATACAGCTCTGAACTCTGGTTCCCCTTCTCTCTCTTGGGTTCCCCTGCCAAGAAGAGACCAGTTAGAATATTACTCATAATACTGTATTTCACTATTAAGTGGCATAATTAGTAGTTCTATTTGCATGTTCCTTTTCTAGCATCCGATGGCTGTGCAACTACATCCATAATGCCAGAGACCACATAAAGAAGTAGATAGAAGCGGCACGTAGATTCTGTGTTTGACCTAAAACAAAACAAAAGGCAATAAATATGAAATGTTTTTAAGCTGGAGGAGCTTTAAACCTCAACAGACTTTGGTTCTTGGGCTTACTAGAACAGTTTGGTCTCTGAATCACTGAGTGAGCGTTCAGGGAGGGCTGAGGGCTTGGAAGCAGGAGTCTATTGAATTCCGAAGCCAGAGCTGGCTCTCAGAGCCAAGGGTATCCTGGTGTAGCACAGTGTCCAGAAACTGTAGCCAACAGTTCACTGGTGTCCAAAAGTCTAATGCTCACGTTGGAAAAGTTCTCTCAGGTCATCTAGTGCAAAGCAAATCCTCCTCAAGTCTGGGCCTTTGGACCCTGCTAATCCCACCCAATCTTAGCCTGTGTCTGAGGGCTGCTGATAAGGACACCCAGCTCTTCATGGAGGCTGCATCTTCTGTCTCTTCAGCGCCTTGTCTGGGCAGGATTCACGGGGACAGTGGAGTTGATTCCTTTAGTGTGGCTTTGTGCCACAGCTGGATTTGTCATGGATTCCCACTCCTTGTCAACAGTATTTCAGTAAGTGCAGAGTGAACTCTGGTGTGATGTGGTAAGAGGGAGAACTTGGCCATTTGCAGGAAAAACCATTCTCACTCTCACTTGTTCAAAAGCACACGTGGGGGAGTGAGGAAGGGAGAATGTAAGAAGGGCCCATCCACTCTGCTTAGGAGTTTTCTGCCGGCACAAAGCCACCCAAGTACCCATGAGTCCATCTATACAAGTCATAATCACCTTCAGGTGTTCATGGTCCCATTCTTTAAGGAAACAGAAAATGAGCCAGATACAACATGGAGTTGCTGAGGTTTTAATTTTGCCATTTGAGAATTTTTTAAAAAATTCCATCTACTCTCCCCATAATTTCACCAAAAATTGGACATTTTATCCTACGCCCAATGTTAATTCATTGTTCTCAATGTTCTCATTTATTTGCTGTCTGGTGAAATTGTTGGCACACATTACTATGCTAGATAGAAATAATCGGCACTCATATTTATTGAGTGCTTACTAGGCACCAAGCACTCTTCTAATCACTTATGAGTATTATCTCATTTTTCCCCTATTATATTTATTTTATGGGCTCCTTTTGGCCTCTTGCAGTGATGGTAAATTATCATTTCCATCAAATTGGATCCACTGATAATGACTTGCCTAGAGCTGTGCTGATAAGGATCCTGAGGATTAACCCAGGTTCAGCTGGGAAAAAAACAAAACAAAACAAAAACAAAAATACTTGATTGACTAACAATGCCTGGAAGGAAAGCAGGGAAGGAGTGTAGAGGTGTGGTGTGGGAGGGTGGATGTTTGCCCACTCCACAGACCTCTAAAAAAAGCTCCTCCATAGGTTAAGTAGATCCTTTACAACCTAGATTCATATGTCTTTCCAGACTTATCTCCTACTCCTTCTCTTTACATGCAATGTTAACACTTCTCCAACTGTAATGAACACATGACTCTTCCAAAGTGCAGGTCCATATTTAGTAGTCTGAACTGGAATCAGAGATTGTTTATATTAGGCTCCCAGATGCTGCTGGTCAGAGGACTATACTTTGAGTACAGGCTCTATGCCACACTGGACCATTTACCATTCATTCCCTGAACCTGCCCTGCCCTGTGCTTGTATGCATTAGTTAACAAGGGTTATCCTTTACTATTTACTAGGTGCCAAGCTCTTTGCAAAGCATCATCTCATTTGATCCTGACACTGAACCTCTTAGGTAAGTAATGTTATCACTCTAGTTTACAAATGAATAAAACTAAACTAGGATGTTAAAGTAACTTATTCAAGATTAAACAGCCCCACAATGGACTTGAACCCAGACCTGCTGGACCTAAAACACATATTCCAGCTCCCAGCTATTTGACCTGTGGATTGGCAGTATCAGCACCAATTGGGAACTTAGAAATTCAGAGTCTCAGGCCCTGGTAGGACTCCCTGAATCAGAATCTGCATTTTATCAAGATCCCAGGTAATCCATGTACATGTTGAAATGTAAGAAATACACTCTAAAACACGAGGACTCTTCATCTTATGCCTTTATTTTTTTCAAACTACGAAGTCTTGACTCACAATTTTTACCACACCATTTCCATTAAGGAATTTTTTTTTTTTTTAATATTCTGAAGTTTTGAACCTACAAGTTTGACCCAAAGAGCATTTTTACTAGGTTGCTGGGTGGAAAGTCTTGGCTTAGCAGAAACAATCAACACAAAATAAAACTGACAATGGCCAAAGCTGCAAGTGGTAAAACTCGTTATAAATGAAAATCTGTCTAAAGGATCAGATCATGTTGGTCATATTGGATCCTGCAAGAATTGGCTCAAGAAAAAATTAGACTTGGTAGAAATAATCAATATGAAATAAAACTGTCAACAGCTAAACTTGCACATTGCAATATACAGACAGAAAATAATAGAAGAATCGAGACTTCTTAACAAAAACAAATCTGCAAAACTGGACTCAGAAACACTGAACATGTTAGAAATAGTTCAGTCAGAAATAGCCTTAAAGAAAAAGTTCACAAAGGCAGCAATTACTACTCTTGAATTATTTCTAGACAACAACAAAACCCTGGTTAATGACTTGTTATTGAGCTTCATGAGGACAGGAGTAGGTATCTGTCTTGTTTCTTGTTGTGTCCCCAGTACCTGGAACACAGCTTCTGGCACTTCCTTAATAACTTCGTTAAAAATGTGAGGCACAAAATCTGAAAATATACAAGGAAAATAATCTGGCAAAAAAAATCCAGAACTAAAGTGAAAATGAAAATAGTGCTGAAGAAGTTTTTAACATGTGGTATGGAATTTGAAAGAAGTAAATGATTTAATGGGATTTGACCTAGAAAAATCTCTTTTGTTAAAGAAAGATTTCATGAGATGATGATTTGTCAGTGATGGTAAAATTTGGATAAAAAATTCATAAATGTGAGTCAAAGGCTAGAAGGGGTGGGCATCAAATCATTTCCCTGGTCAAATGGTGGAGTCAAAGTAGTTGCATAAAAACAATCTGTATTCCTTCCTTCTGACAGCAAATCTTAAGTATTCTTACATGCCTAACTGAAGTTTAACATCTTGTGTTGGGCTTTTCTAATCCAAAGTAGGATGTTTTCCCAATGTTCACACCCCTACCATTTTATTCCAAGAATTGACTCTACCTTAGAGCCCATGAAATTCCATCAAAGCTCAGAAAGACTATTGAGAGTGGTATTTTCATAATAGAGCTAACTTCCAATCCTTGAGAAGAATTGCTTATAATTTTTTTATAGTTCGGTTAAGAAATAAACACAAATGATAACATTATTGTTGAATTCATACTATATATTTTTAAAGATAACCTATAGAATAAGTGTTAACTGCCTAAAAAGTCACCTCTTGTTTATAGCATTAAAAACTACAAAATTTCATCAAAAATTAAGAATTTAGGCAGAAAAGAAAATTGTTTGTAGTTAAACTTATAAGGTAACACTGGTTTTGATTAAAATTGATAGAAGAATACAAACTTCTTTCAAAACTCAGTTTTGAATAATTGAACGCAGGACTGGACTTGATGGAAATGATCATGGAACAAAATTTATAGTTACCATAACTATAATTTGCAGTGATTAATACAGAGCAAAAAAACCTCGATTGCTTAATTGAGAGCTGTTTATGAAATTTGTGATCAAAGAATTGATTCTGATAGAGAATATCAGTAAAATAAAAATAAAAATGACAAGTAATTGGGAAATTTTTAAATTGAAAATAGATCAAAGTAGCTTCTTCTTAATGAAAATTCACCATTTTGTTTCATTTATCCAATAAATTGAGCATCAATTTTGTGCTAGGCTACAGAAGTTCAGTTACAAATAAGATAAGGTTCTTCCACAAAGGACTTTACATTCTGGATGGGAAATATTATTGCCTAAACTATTGGTATTAATTTACATGGAGTCCAAATATCCATTGAATTAAAATGATGTATTCTCCTTGACTCTTAATTATTTCTTTTGGGAGGAAATTTAGAACTATGTATCAAGAGTCTTAAACTTGTTTATAAATATTGATTCAATACTTAGGTTTTAAAGTATGTTCTCTAAAGTCATAAAAGCTAAATATCAAAGAGTTATATCCTAAAATGTTCATTACAAATTATTTATAGTACAGAAAAATTTGTGAAGACTCCTAAATATAAAGTATTAAGAAAATACTAATGAAACTATGCCACCTTCTCTTGATGGTCAACGGTGGTTTTCCAGAGCAGCTGCTGTTTATATCTGATCATTTATGTTTGTGTGGAAATGAAAACAGTGTTTTCCCCAGGCTCCTGGACAGTTTCACAAGCTGGCATTTTGTGCATGGTTGTGTGATGTTGCTAGAGTGACAGAGCCTTGGAAACGTAGCAACCTGCTGCTGCCGCTTCACCTCCAGGATACCAGACACCAAAGTTGTGACAAGGCCTTGGGTTGGGGTGGCATGGCAGGATCAAATGTAATTTCAGCCTCTGTGTAGTGTGCTGAGAGCCTGAGGCTGCAGGACAGAGGGAGGAGGCCAAGAGCTGGGAATCTCAAGGAAAACACCAACACCTTATCTTTCTTGCATTCATTCATTCATTCATTCACTCAACAAATATTCATTGAGTGGCTACTGCACCCCAGACATTGTTTTAGGTGATGGAGATTTGGTGGCGAATACCAGATAAAAATTCCTACCTTCATGGAGACCCATTCTGGTAGAGAGAGACAGTCATATGGTCTATTAGAAGTCAAGAGGTATGATTGGAGCAGAGAAAGGGTATAGGGAGTGCTGGGGAGGGGTGTATTTTTAAATTGGGCAGTTAGAGGCCAACTCAATGAGACCAATGAGACCATGATATCTGAGTGGCCTTGAGGGAGGGGGGAGCCTTAGCAATGCAGCTATCTGGGAGAAGGTGTACTGGGCAGAAGGAAGAGCTTCCCTGACATGGTTTAGCCTTGAGCTTAATCTCTGCCTTAGTCTATCTATGGTGGTAATCACCTAACCTAAGAAACAGACTCTAGATTAATTGATTCTGGAATTTTGGAGGTGGGATCCTAAGGGAACTGTAGAATTTTCACATTTGTTAGATTTTATTTCAAACCTGGAGCTCCCTGACCTATATAGGAAATTCTGGGATCCCATGGACTCTCTGTCTGCCATTAAGAATTTATACAAGGGGCTGGGATTGTAGCTCAGCGGTAGAGCGCTTGCCTCGCGTGCGTGAGGCCCTGGGTTCGATCCTCAGCACCACATACAAACCAATAAAATAAAGACATTGTATCCATCTACAACTAAAAAAAAAAAATTAAAAAAAAAAAAAAAAAAGAATTTATACAAGTGTTTCCAAAATGCGTTCTCCAGGAAACCACACTGAGAGATGACTGCTCAGTGAAGTAAAGGTCTCATTCTGGAGATGGGAGGAGTGGAGGAAGGTTAATAGATATAGGGTGCAGTTGAGTAGGAAGATTAACTTCTGATTGTCCTATAACATAGTAGGATAACTACTCTTGACAACAATGCATTGAAATTTCAAAAAAATAGCCAGTAAGGAGGATTTTAAATGTTCCCAGTACAAAGAAATAATAAATGTCTGAGCTGATAGATATGTCAATTGCCCTGATCTAATCCTTACACATCGTATACAAATATTGAAATGTCACACTGTACCATAAATATGTACAATTACTGTGTGTCAGTAAAACAAGCAGATCTCATTCTTAAATGAGTTTGGCAAATACCACATGCTGGCTGTCTTCCCAGTTTGGAGATTACCTTTATAAAGTCCTGCAATAAAGAAACTTGTTTGATTTTGTTTAACCCTGAGTTTCTCTAATCTATTCCTAGCTGTGTCTATTAACATCCTATGGAAGAAATGTTCTACAGGAAACATCATGATGTCCCATGCTAGACACAGGCTACCAGTCCTTGTTCCTTCACTCTTACATAATGTCAGTTTTGTTAGATTCTCAGGCAGTGTTGGTGATAAAATTCTCCAGCATAATCATGAGTCCTGGGCACAGAAGACAAAGGCAGATCTTTGTCTGACAAAGACATTGGCTTCTTGACTAACTCTAGATGGCTGGGGATGTGACCCGACACAGGAAACCATTAGGGGGCTTCTGAAGATGAGCAGGAATATATCTGAGGAAAGTAAGGCCTCCTTTCAGTATAAATTGATCCAGAGACACAATGTTATCACACAAGTAAACACCAGGGTGTGAGGGAATGTGGGCCAGGAGGCGGGGTGGGGCAGGCCAGACCAGTTCTGTGTAGAAAATCTCACAAGCCCTTGTCTTTGCCTCCTCAGCTGAGTGTACATTTCATTCTCCTCGCTGTCTACACCCCTTTCCTAGCCTCTAGATAAGTAGCGATGGAACTCTGAGTCCTGCTTACCCCCTCTCATTGGGCATTTCTGTCATCCTTTACTCTTCTTCCCTCTGATTCTCTTCTTTTCTCCTGGTTGGCCTTTTAGTTCCCTTTGCCCGCTCTTCCCTCTTCCTTTCAGTCTCCTCACACACTATTGTTGCACATCCTAGGTATGACCCACCACTAGTCTGTCTTCTGTCCCTGCCTCCATCTGGCCTTTTATTTTTATTTTTTAAATATTTTTTTAGTTGTTAGTGGATTTTTATTTTATTCACTTATTATTTATATGTGGTGCTGAGGCTTGAACCCAGTGCCTCACGCAGGCTAGGCAAGTGCTCTACCACTGAGCAATAGCCCTAGCCCTTGGACTTTTATTTTTTGGGTTCCTGGTCCAGAGAAAGTCAGGCCTTTTTTTCAGTGATGCATCTTTTTTCACCATCTGTGTGACATCCATGTTTATAAAGTAGTTCTCTTCAACTGTGCTCCCATTTTTCTTTTCTTTCTTTCTTTCTTTTATTTTATTTTTTTGGTATCAGGAATTGAATTGAACCTAGGGGTGCTTGACTCAGTGGTTAAGCACCCACTCAGTCACACTCCCAGCCCTTTTTTAATATTTTATGTAGAGACAGAGTCTCCCTGAGTAGCTTAGGGCGCTGCTAACTTGCTGAGGCTGGCTTTGAACTCCTAATCCTCCTGCCTCAGCCTCCTGAGCCACTGGTGTGCACCCATGGTGCTTGGCCTTTGCTCCCATTTTTAATAACAAGATTTACATTACATTATAAGAAAACCCCTTGCCTAGGAATGTGAGAGAGGTTTCCATAGTCACCACATCCTTCATTCTTGGAGATTTATTCAATCCAATCAGCCCCTGATTGAGCAAGGTTTGTGTGTGAGGCGCTAAGGGTAGGGAGAGAGCAGACATAACTCTGTTCCAAAGGAGCTCATGGTTCAGTGAAGAAAGCAGATAATCCCAATGGCATGGAGCAAATGCTCTCCTGGGGGCTGGGAAAGGACGTTGCTATCCCAGGAAGCACCTTGGCCCACCCTAGGAGGGTCAGGAAGAGTATCTCAGTTTTGAGGGTAGCTAAAGGAACAGTTCAAATCTGATATCTCAACTGAAATTAAATTTTAGGAAGCTTTGCTCTTCTACTTGGCTTGAGAGTTTCTCAGTACTTAGAGTTTTTACTAATAATTTACATTATTAGTAAATGGGATTTTAAAAATCCCACTAATGAAAAGTGTCAGTGTTAGAAAGACTTGCATAATAACTCAGGGTAATATTTTCTATGGTATTATGTTACACAGTCATGCATGGATGAAAGACACTCAAAACACAAGACAGATCATGACTTTAATGTCACACAGTATGAAATGCTTAATGACGTGGTTTCAAATTCTACATTGAGAATCATCTTTAAGAAACAAACACATGTAGAGTTTTGGTGTATTATCAAAGAAAAATGTCAAAATTTATCTGAAAAAATAAAAAAAAATACTATTATTTCCCCAACTAACTGCATAAGGTTAGATTTTCTTTATGTCCTTAAACAAAATAACATTGCATTGTACTGAATACAGAAGCAGAAAGGAGAATCAGCTGCCTTTATTAAGATAAACACTAAAGAAATTTGAGAATATATAAAACAATGCCATTATTGCCTTGTTTTTTTGTTTTGGGAAATACGTGTGTTCTTTTCATAAAAATACATTATTTTTTAAAATATGTAATTCTCATTTCTTTAAAATTAAGTAATTAATATCCAAAACATTTCTCAGTTTTAGTGTCTACATGGGTAAATTAGTTACACTCCACTTTAAGCTCTTTGGGGGTCCTCAGTGATTTTTAAAAAATATAAAGAAGTCCTGAGACCAAAAAATTGTAGAACCACTGGCCTAGACTAGAAAATGTATCCTTAAACCTGAGGAAAAGTGGTTTTCATTTTTGCTAATAAACATCATTTAGTCCCAATGATCCCTTTCATGTCCCTCCCCTTCTCTACACGAGAATTGTTCTGCCTGTTGTCAGATACAGAATTTTGGAATTGCCATGGGTTCATCATCCCATTGCAATTGAATTTAGTTTTCTGGCTTTGATGAAGGCTTATGTATCCCTGTGATGTTGCTCTTGCCATAAAGCTGAACAAATATTTATTGAGTATTTCCTACATGTCTGGCATTTTCCCAGGGAGTAGGCATTCAGTGATGACACAGATGTCTATTCCTGCTCTGTGGGGTTCATGGTATAGTGGGAGAGTTAGTGGACAGCACTTGCCTGAGCACTTTACATATGGGATCACTAGTTCATGATCACAATTCTCTGAGGTTAATATGACTATCCTCATTTTCCATAGAAGGAAATTTAGGTCCAGAGAAGTTAAGAAATGGGCCTATTCTCACAGTAGTGGACACACAAAATTTCCCCCAAGATCCTCTCTAGCCATGCTCCTGGGCAGTGTGCACACATCCCTAAGTTTGGTGTGTCCTGCTTCCTATGGCTTATGGCTGCAGAATTCTTTAGAGTCTTGGGCCATACCCAAGTGCCCAAGAATTTATTCCCCCCTTGCCACCCACTAGCTGATGACTGACTGATGAACAAGTACAGAAGCCCAGCTTCCTTTGCCTCTGGATAAACTCTGGGGTGTAATTACACTTCAGAGCTCCCGAAGAATCAGGTTGAGGCTGGTCTACTGAAATCACACTACTTTGCTTCTTGTCCTTCTCTGGTTTGTTTCTCAAATGTTTGTCCTATTCTCCTGGGAGTTTTTTGTTGATAAATCACTTGACCCTCAATATTTGGTCATCTACCTAGGTGAAAGAAGTCAGGACTTAAAAGGAAGGCCATGGGACTGGAGCACACTTTCTCTTACACAGTCCTTTGTGCTCAGTTTATTGATATGGGCTTGTTGATTGGGTTGGTTCATCCAGATGCAGCTTTGATATAACCATGCTTCTTATTCTGCTACATGTGAAGATGCCTTTCATAATCCTGAGAATGTGTATTCTTCACCTTGTTGGAAAAAAAAATCTTGCATGGAAGGCAAGGGTATGGGGAGGGTAATATTCAGCTAGATCTTCATGGTAATTTAAGACCAGCCAACTTTATAGCAACTCAATTCCCAATAGGTAAACTATGGAACCAACCTAGATGCCCTTCAGCAGATGAATGGATAAAGAAAATGTGGTACATATACACAATGGAATATTACTCAGCCTTAAAGAAGAATGAAATTATGGCACTTGCAGGTAAAGGAATGAAGTTGGAGAATATGCTAAGTGAAATAAGCCAAACCCCAAAAAACAAAGGCTGAATGTTTTCACTGATAAGCAGATGCTGATCCATAATGGGGCAGGGGAGGGAAAAATGAAGGAACTTTGGATTGTGCAGAGGAGAGTGGTGGGGGGATAGGAAGGATGGTGGGATGAGATGAACATTATTACCCTATATACATGTATGATTACACTACTGTTGTGACTCTGCCCCATGTATAGACAGAGGAAGGAGAAAGTTGTGCACAATGTGTCAAAATGCATTCTACTGTCATGTATAACTAATTAGAACAAATTGAAAAAAACAAAAAGCAAAAACAAAAAAAGTCAACATGTGTAGAAGTGTGTGTGTGTGTGTGTATAAAGTTGACTGGTTGACAATGTAAGTCATATAACTTGTATATACCTATAAGTATAAAGTTAAATATACTTATATAAATACACACACACACGCCAGCTTCCCTTCTCTGTTACAGCAAGCAAAAATGAATGAAATACATTAGTAAATCCATCTTTCCTCCTACCATGGTGGTAATAGATAAGTTAATGGAGAAATAGTAGGTTGTCAGTAGCATTCCATGGACTCTTCCATTGAATCAGCAGCAGCAATTAGAATTTCATGAGTTGTCACCTCCTCCAGAGAAGAGAACAATGGCCTAGTGTGGGGTGTGTGTGTTGGTCACACCCCACCTTACTCAGCTCCCTCTTCTGGTCAGTGTTGACTTAGTAAGCTCTTGCTCCTAACCCCCAGCTCTTGATTTGGTTCCTCTAAGCTTGATCAATTGCCTTTAAAGAAAACACACTGAGTCCTGAGTATAGGTTGCCCCCTTGTCTTTTGAGGTCCTTGAGTTTTGCCTTGGGTTAAAATCCATGGCCAGCCCAGGAGCACATATCTCTGAAGCAGCCTTAGCATCAAAGACATTTCTGTGAAAAGGGCCTCTCTCTACTACCACGAACTATTTTTTTTTTTCCGATTAACAAAGGATAATGTAGTCCACAGGGAAATTTTGGCTTGTAGTCCCAGAATTTAAATATGTGTTCTAAGTGGGGAGTTAAAAAAGATTTCGATTAATCCAACTAACACCTGGGGCTGCCGTGGGGGTGGGGTTGTTAATCCAAGTGCTCAATTTGAGGGAGCAATTCTGTCCCAGGATGTGGGCTTTAAATATGCTGCCTTGGTAGTCGAGTTGAGAAGTATAGTGCATCCCTTGTCATGCCTTAGTTTCCAGTCTTATCCTTCTATTTAACTATTTTCTTCTTCTACAACAAAGAAGAGATCTTATTTGATCTTTTCTATACAGACTTCCTGACATAGTCCATGCTTCGATTTTAGGAAAAATAAGCCTCAAGATGAGGTGTGGGTTTATTGTGTTTCAAAAGAGACCAAGCATGTATCATGTATGTAGAAATTCAATAAATTTTATAGCTATACTTTTTTTTTTTTTTGATACTGAGGATTGAGCACAAGTATGCTTAACTGAGCCACATCCTCAGCACTTTTAAATATTTTACTTAGAGACAGGGTCTCACTAAGTTGCTGAGGCTGGCTTTGAACTTGTAATCCTCCTGCCCCAGCCTTCCAAACCTCTGGGATTACAGGCATGCACCACCGTGCCGGGCACTCTGGGAAATATATATATATATTTTGATACCAGGGATTGAACTCAGGGGCACTCGATCAATGAGCCACATCCCCAGCCCTACTTTGTGTTTTATGTAGAGATAGGGTCTCACTGAGTTGCTTAGCACCTCGCCGTTGCTGAGGCTGGCTTTGAACTCGTGATTCTCCTGTCTCAGCCTCCCAAAGTGCTGGAATTACAGGCATGCACAACCACACTGGCTCTGGGAAATTTTTGATGGCAGAAATGGGCAAAAGGAGTAGGGGGAGGGCTCATCAGGAATGACTAAGATTATAAAAAAGATAGAATAAGAGGCCATGCATAAAAATCTTCCCTTTTGCTTTCTTTATTATTTGTGTGGTGCTGGGAATTGAACCCAGGGCCTTGTATGTGCAAAGCAAGCACTCTTCCGACTGAGCTATATCCCCAGCCCTTAGCTTCCTTTTTTTATTCTATCTCTCCTCATCTGAAAGTACATGTTTGAAACGCCCCCAAGAGTCGGGCAGGGTTGGGAGTGATGACCAGTCTGGTCCTGGGAGAAGCTAGTCCTCTAGACCACCTTCAGCACAGTGCCCCAATAAGAAATTTTAAATTTGCTCTGAAATCCATAGAACTGGGAAATATTTACAACACTCAGCCATTTGTTGATTTGAATATGTGAAGTCTTCCAGAGGAGATATTTCTTATCATCGTGGCATCAGTATAACTGATAATGGAGGGCATTCTGTTCCTGACTTGGTCTCCTTCTCTCCTTTCCTCTATTTCTTTTACATTTACTTGAAGGAATAGTCTCTTGAAAAAAAAAGTATGTTATGATCTGAACACCCATGAACAACTATAAAGTTTTCTTAAGACCCAGGACCCCACCTTTCTGGGCATCCTGTATTAATGGTTACATAATGACACTTCAAGAGACAGAGGGTGAGATCTGCTTTTCTGTCCAACATCTTATGTTGTGGTGGTTGCCCCTGTTCTCTGAGTTTCATGATGTTGCCCAAGATGACAAGATCAAAGTTGCCAGAAAGTTGGCCCAGAAAGACAGAGACCTAAAGAATCAATCTTGGGCAAGGGCAAAAAGAAGTGGTGCAAAGACAATGTTCAGGACAAACTCAACAACTCAGCCTTGTTTGACAAGCTACTTAGGACACACTCTGTAAGGAAGTTCCCACTCTGGTCTCTGGAATACTGAAGAGTCCTGGTCCTTGGCCAGGGCAGCCCTTCTGGAGCTCCTTAATGAAAGACTCATCAAACTCGTCTCAAGGCACAGTGGTCCAGTCATTTGCACCAGAAATACTAAGGAATTGTTGCTCTAACTACTGATGAAGACGTAGGAACAGGTTCAGCTAATGGTACCTTTGGAATGATAAAGCTTTATTAAACCACAGAGGGGTGGGAGGATGGGAAGGTCTGGCTTAAAATTTAGTCTAGGGGTATACTACCCATAAGATACTAACCACCTCCAAAAGGCAGAATTCCATCTCAGAGAACACTGTCACAGCGGGGCTGGGCCAGCTTGGCCTAATCTGAAAGGTGGAAAAACTTGGTTTCCTCCTACTGCCCACCCTCCATTCCCAGTGAGGGTCTTGCAGTCTTCCACTCTCACACTGTTTGACTTCTTTTCTTCCTGGGACTTCAAACCCATTGATTCTGATAGTAGGCGAGGCTGCTTTCATTCCACATGTTAACTTCCCTCTGCTCTGGTCTTTAATTATGAGAGAGAAAGTTCTGTCCTTTTAAAGGCAATGTGGGGGGCCTAGAGAGGGACTGAGGACACTGAAAGGAAACTTCTCGAGGAACTTTTGACCAAGAGAAACAACATCTGAAAATGCCTAAGCTAACAGAATTGAGTTTAGGACATCTGCTTTTGGACCATTCTCATTAACCACCATGTCCCCGGAGACTGGTTTTCCTCCTAATATGGTGAAATATGCCAAAAGCAAGTAAATTCTCCCGTGGATTTAAAGGATTTAACTGAATCACATGGAAAGTTACCAGATTTTCTGAATGATTTATGTGGTAGAAGCATGGTTCTATTTGGATGAACTTCTTGCTGTCTCACAGAAAAAAGAAAGTAAAACATTCAATATATACTCACCAAGTGGTTCCAAGGGCCCTGCCTTGAAAAAAAAAAAAGACACTTTTTTAAAAAAAGTTAGTTTAAAAATGTAAAAAAGAAAACCACATTTGCATAGAGTTATTACATTGCCAATTGGTTTTTGTTTTTTGGTTTTGGTTGGTGCTGTAAATAAAGTCACTTTTCTTGTTAGCACATCATTTAATCACTCATAAATAAGAAAAAGGTGTGTTAAGTGTGGTCTTAATCTAAGTGTTAACACATTGGATAGAAACGTAAAGTCCCCCAAATTTATACCAAACCCTTAAACATATGAGATAAATTTTAGAAACTGGAAACCACATGGGGACGCTGAATCCCAGGCACCGGCCCTTGCTTCCTCAAAATTCTACAACATCTTTTAAGAGTTGAAGTTCAATTCCACTTAAAAAGGCATCATTTCCATTCTCAGACCTATTTTAAAATAAAATGGCATACGCGAATTCCATTGGGCTCTGTTTACATCTCAGTGACCCTAGAAAAGCTCACAGGAAATACACTTCTCAATCAAACATTTCATTACTATTTATTGCAAAGACCCCAGACAACGTATTTTTAATGAGTGCAGCAAAATTTATTGCTAGAGAGCTGGGATGAACGATACAACTTAAGTCATCTTCAACCAGAGAGGTAAGAATGGTCAAAGAATATTTCATTATAATCAAGAAAAGAATGAACCTGAGCACGGTGGCACATGTTTGTAATCCCAGTGGCTCGGGAGGCTGAGACAGGAGAATCACAAGTTCAAGGCCAACCTCTACAACTTACTGAGGTTACTTAACTTACTTACTCAAGCAACTTAGTGTAGCCCTAAGCCGCACGCGCGCGCGCGCACACACACACACACACACACACACACACACACAGCTTTTCAAAAGAAAGGAATCAGGGGGATGCAAATGAAACTTGAGAAATCCTGGTCATGTTCTGCACTCCAGTGTTTTGGATGTGTTTGGGAATGCCATGGGAACACTCTGGGTTTGCCTCTTCTCTCTGCTCTACCTAGTAAGTTTTTGCTTGGCAGAATCCCTCACATTGTGTGAAAATCAATGGGGATCCAAGGAGGGAATCTGGGTGCATATAAGAGTAAATGAGGGGGGCTGGGATTGTGGCTCAGTGGTAGAGCGCTTGCCTCGCATGCGTGAGGCCCTGGGTTCGATCCTCAGCACCACATATAGAGCAATAAAATAAAGACATTGTGTCCATCTACAAAAAAATTTAAAAAAAAAAAAGAGTAAATGAGGGCTGGGATTGTAGTTCAGTGGTAGAGCACTCGCCTTGCATGCATGAGGCAATGGGTTTGATCCTCAGCACCACATAAAAATAAAGATATTGCGTCCATCTACAATTAAAAAAATATTTAAAAAAAAAGAGTAAATGACCAGTTTTCTTGGTTTAGAAATGTAATTCTTAAAATATTTGGTTTTTAGGTTATTTTGAGAAAGTGATTAAGGCCCCAAATGGAACTATCCATATCACATACACATTACATTTTGCAATCATTTCCAGGGTTCCAAAACTCCAGGTCTAGAACATCATTATGGGAATATTTCCACTGAGGTCTGCTTAAACAATGCACCTGGGGCTGGGGCTGGGACTCAGTGGTAGAGCGCTTGCCTAGCATGCGTGAGGCACTGGGTTTGATTCTCAGCACCACATATAAATAATAAATGAATAAAATAAAGGTCCATGAACAACTAAAATATTAAAAAAAAAAAAAAGAATGCACCTGACCTTGGTCAGCGGTATAATTCCTTTTACTAGTGACCAGTTAATCCAATCCATCAGAATAATCTTCGCTCTCGCTTTTAAGTGGTTTATAAAAAGGAAGCACAGGAAATGGCCTTGCTAGGAGCTTTTCAGAACTAGAAATAGTATCAAATTAGTAAAACAAAACAAAACAAAAAAAACCCCACCAATCAAATAAATATAATATACATAAATTCAAGTTTCAAATGTTATTCAAGCCAGAGAAACAAAGGAGGAAATGTTGATTATTTGGGAGAGAAATGGGGGGAGGATGGGAAAGGAAGACCAGATGTTCGATTTTCAACATCAGTGTTTCTGAAGCCAAGAATATATTGCTGACCCAGGCATGATAAAATGTGCAGGGATTTCCAGCAATCCACAGTCAGCTGACCTGTTTAAGGAGAAAAACAACAATTTTAAAATCACAAAGTGAGACTGCAAAGATGATTTTCTTATCGGGGATGCTGGTTATTTATACCTCAAAATGAATATCTGCATAAAGGTCTTACTGTTTCTTATTGAAACAAACTTTAAGCCGAGCGAATGCTTAACTTCAACAGGTTATCAAAATAGAATGTTGTGTTTTATTTATCGGTGTGACTTTTATTCAATAGCCAATCTGGCATTTATCAATTATAACACTATCAATTATAACAAATGAAATAGAAGTCTTCATCTTATTGCTGGTTAAGTGACATACTGTTCCCCTTTCACAATTGCTAGGAATACATTTTGTTTGCTTTTCATTTAAGCCATTTTACAAGTTTGTTGTTGTTATACTGGTTAGAATCAAAAGACTTCACCAGTAACACAGAGCTATGTGTTGTCTTAATAATGGGAAATTTTGTAGGCTTGGCTGCTTCATGACAACATTTAAAACTTTGCACTCTGTCCTCTTTTGATTTGACCTTGAAATTACCAAACTGAATAAAAATGACTTTTATAAGGACACTAGCCCAGTTGAAACTTTGCAAGATTGGAATCATTTAATTTTGGGAGGTTGTATTCCATCCAAAAGCCTTCTGTGGTTTGCGTACCCCAAGAATGATTTTCTATCCAAGTCATATTTGAATAAAGCAATGGATAACAACTTGTCCTGTGTTTCCAAGAAACTTAATCTGGTGCAGGGTTGGGAGTCCAGGGTGTTTTCTTCCACTACTCTTTACAATAGGGCTGTTGGGGGTTTGTTTGCAGGCTCACCCACACTAAGATTTTCTGCATTAGCCAAATAACAACACAAAAACTGCTGATTTTATGTTAGCTTTAAAAAATTACATCTCAAATAAGTATGGTTTCTTTTTCTTTTTGTCAAAATGTACAGGTTTTTTTGTGTTTTCTAATACCAAAGAAAGAATAGATTATTTCTAGCAGAGCTCTTCTTTTTTTTTCCTTTCCTCTATTCAAGACAGACAAAAAATATTTTTGCTATTTTCTTAGAAAGAATGACCTCAGTATCAACTGTCTTTTTCCAGCTATAAATTGGCAACTTCAGTAAGTACATGATGACTTTGAGTTGCCCCTTGTTGATTTAAACCTTTCATAATCCTAAAAAAATTCTCCACTTTCTAGGACTGGGGTCTACTTTTTCCTGCAGCTTAACTCACCCTGACTTTTCCACTAGCCCTGCATGAAATAAAACCTCTATGATTGATAAGCTAAACTTCACAGGAAGTTATATTTAGTAATAAAATGATTTTTAAACCAAATCTTTTAAGCATAAGGTTTGGTGTCTTGGGCAAAAAAGAGTAGCATTGCTTGTTATCTTGTCTTTAACTGACTTTAAATTATTTCAATGTAGATTTTAGAGTGATGAATCCTTGCATTAATCCATGTCTGTATCATCAGGTGGGCAGTTTACTAATTGTAGATGCCCCATCAGAGGTGACTGGTCAACACATGAAGGACTTTAATCAAGGATCTACAAGTTATTGCAAGACGTGGGAGGCGGCCTCCCAACATTTACCCTTTGCAATCTCCTCCCCAGCAAACAATTTGATGTAACAAGTGGAATACAAGCAAAATGATGAGATGCCACTTCTAAGGTTAGGTTATCAAAAATTGTGACTTCCATCTTGCTAGCAAACTCTCTCTTGCCTTCTATGTGTGCTTTCTTTGGCAAAACAAGCTCCATGTCGGAGAGGTATACGTGGAACGGAACCATGGGCAGCCTCCAGTCAGAGACAAACCAAGATCCTCAATCCAACATCATGAAGAACTGAATCTGCTAATGACCATCTGAATGAGCAGGGAAGCTAATCTTTCCTGACTTGAGTTGTTAATGAACACAGACTGACACCTTGATTATGGCTTGTAAGAGACCTTGAAGGACAAGACCTGGTTCAACAGTGTCTCAGTTCTTGTTCCACAGAAACTGTGACTAAATGATTTAAGTCATTATATTTTGGGGTAATTTGTTATGCAGCAATAGGTAACAAATACACAAGAGCTACAAGGGATCATGTTTTATAGTAGTTGCTCTAACATACAATAAGTATATTAGATGGATGTGAAGTGTGCTTCAATAAAGCTATTTAAATATGTATATTCGAGCATTTAAATAACATAAATGTTACTGGAAATACATATATCTGTGAAAGGAGTGGTGCAAAATATGTGAGTTGGCTAGAAATAATGTGCAGTAGTATACCTTGCTGCCCTTGCAAGTAAGAGGCATAAGAATACAGCAAGCTCAGAGCTCAGTACTCTAACAAATATTCCCCTGTGCTAGAACTCACAGTTAGTGCTAGATTCAGCCATGACATTTAGGGATCATGGAGCATGATCTGACTCAGGTTAGCTATGATCTACCATTAGAAGACTGGTCTTTGCCCCAAGCAAACTATGTTTTGAGGAGTCTAAAGGGTGAGGTGATACCACCTTGAGTTTACACGAGCAGATTTCATGACATTTTTGTGTCTATTACTAATTGATTGTGAGACAGAATTTGGCCAGTGACTTGCTTTCATTGAAACACAGTATCCGCTGTTGAGTGTATGGCAAACCTGTAGCTTTCACCTTCTAAGAGGGACTAAAGAAATCCACCAAAAAGAACCGGGCATTCATGAATGGCTAAATTAACTTAGATCATTTCACAACAGTGCTTTTGAGTCAAGGGATTAATGCATCAGGCAATGACTATATCCCCTGGAAAAAAGAAGTGTGGTGGAGGGTATTGTGTGTCCTGTAGGTTTTGTCTTTGCTATGGTAGATTCATTAAACTGGCCCCTCAACTAAGCCATCAGCTAACTGAAGCAACCTCAAAGACATAATGGTTCCAGACATTCTCTTATTCAAAAACTTTTCATGGTCTTTTTTTCCCCCTAGAACTAAGTCTAACCCCTTTGTGTTGAACACAAGGCTCACACATGTTTTGTTTGCTCTTCTTTATCATATACCATACCGGACAACTTCTGAAACATGGCCGGTTCTTACCTTTGGTTGCTTCTGTTTCTTCATTCATTAAATTCCGTCAATCGGAATGATCTTCCCACCCATTAGCTTTGGATGATGTTTATTAGATCTCAGGCCCTTACAAAGATAAATAAAGCATAGTCTACTCTGAGAAGAAAGTGCTTGTTTATGAGTGAAAGGAAGTCTAGTAGAGTAAAAGAGAATGAGAGTGGGAAGGGGGAATGGGAGGGATGAGGAGGAGGGAAAAGAGGAGGTCATGAACCAAAATCAATTTCCAGGCATGTACGGGTTTGTCGGGATGAGCCCAACTATTTATAACCATAAAGCTCTAATAATAATAATTAAACAAAGAAGCAATGGCAAAAAAATAACAAGATGCTTGCTTAGTGTGTGAGTTGTCTGTATCAGCAAGCAATTTCCATACGATCTGGACAATGATGTGAATGGTTGCTGTGAGTAGATTAAACGTCGCTACCCATTTTTTGTGGCTCTTGCTGTTAAAAAGCAATGCCCTTTTCCCCTCTCACACGAGCCTGGGCTATCCCTGCATCTCACGTTGACCTCTAGAATGCAGAGGAAGTGGCCTGTAGATGTGTTGCGATCTTTGACTCCCCCTCTGAATCCAGCCACCATGTAAAGAAGCCCAGCAGAGCTTGCTAAAGACTGAGAGGCCAGGTGGAAGAGAAGGAGGCACCTCCGTCAATGGCAGCATTGTATTAGTCATTTTTTTTTATTTTTTAAATTTTCAATATGATGTTTTGACAGGTAGGAGGACTTTCAGACCTGAGGAGGAAGCACTTCTTGCAGGGTAGCTAATTCCTAGAGGTGGTGGGCAGTTGGAGCACACCTCTCATGTGCACGCTGCCTGACCACTGCTGTGCCAGCTCCTTATGTAACTCTCATACCAAGCCAATCTATCCCCTGTTCTACATAAACCCAGCGCCAGGTACCAGACAACCAGGGACAGCCCTTGTGCAGTGCAGTCCCACAGAATCATTCAGACTAGCCAATCCTAAAAGGTTTGCCCTGCTTTGCTTGACTTTGTCCATAAAAACCCCAATATAGGCATTGACTTAGGTGTTCCTTTCACTCCTGTTTCAGCCTCAAGAGTGAAACATGGTACTTCCCCATGTGGCCCTATAGCCTACTGTAGTATGTCTTCTTCTCTGGGGAAATGTAAACATGAAAATCCTCTTACAAGGTCATTAGCTTTTCTGAGTTGTCACTGAGTAGCCTCTCTAAATTAAAATCCTGCGGCTTTATATTTGAGAACCAGCACCAACTGGTTGGATTCCCTGGCCTGAGTCAAGCCTTCAGAGGGCTCCAGCCACAGGAATGAGCTCAGGAGAAACCGGCAGAGCTTCCAGGCAGAGTCCAGCCCCAATTGTAAATTCACAAGAAAATAAATGCTGTGGGACAGGGACAGAGTTGTGCTTCTCTGGGCAGCTGTGCATTGTCTTGAGCTCATGGGACCAGGTTAGCAGACTCTGAGTCTATGGGAGGGACATCCTGCCTCTGCAATTTGTACCAACTCAATCCAAAATCATTCTTGTCTGTGGACATGTGTAAATGAATTCTGTGCAGTGGTGGATTAATTCCCTTTTCCCACAAAACCCTGCTTTGTCTCCATTTTCACCTTCATTTAAAGCATTCCTTTACTCCATATAAATTTATACTTCTTTGACTTCTCCTTTGAATCAGTTATGACATCTTCCAGTTTCCACCAATTCATGAGTTAAATAAAATTTTCATGTATACTCATTTTATACCTGTATGAGAGTCATGGTTTTACCCCATTCTGAAAATTGTCCCTTAATAATTATTTTACACCATTGAGATTTTTTTTTTTTTTTGTACTGAGGATTAAACCTAGGGGTGTTTAACCACTGAGCCACATCTCCAGCCCTTCTTTATACTTTATTTAGAGACAGGGAGGCCAGCTTTTTTTCTTTCTTTTTTTTGGTACTGGGGATTGAACTCAGGGGTGCTCAACCACTGAGCCACATCCCCAGCCCTATTTTGTGTTTTATGTAGAGACAGGGTCTCACTGAGCTGCTTAGTGCCTCGCCGTTGCTGAGGCTGGCTTTGAACTCGCGATTCTCCTGTCTCAGCCTCCCTAAGTGCTGGGATTACAGGCTTGCGCCACCATTCCCAGTTCTGAGGGCATGAACTTTGAACTTGTGATCCTCCCGCCTCAGCATCCTGAGCTGCTGGGATTACAGGCGTGTGCCACTGTACCCGGCACCACTGGGTTTTGAGGTGTAACCACGGATGTGTGAAGGCAGCAAAGGCTGAATCCATCCCTCACATACCATTGACCTTTATTTCTTTCCCGTGTATGTAACAGAAAAATGTCATTTCTTTGTGGTATAGATGGTAAGTACTCGCACAACATTCTGACCAAGGGGAGGCAGTGGGAGATAAGATGCTGACTTTCCCAATTGAATAGCTTGGGTTCAGCTGCACCATATATCAACATGGGTATATTTGTTAATATCGCTAAGCCTCAATTTTTAACAATGCTTTTATTATTGCATTATAGTTATACACAATAGTGGGGTTCATTTTGACATAACCATACATGCATGGAATATAATTTTTCCATTTCTGTCTCCAGTACTTCCTCTTTCTCTTTCCTCCTCCCTCCCCCTTTCCCCTTTATCTACTCTACTGATAGTCCTTCTATTTATTTATTGTCCTTTTAATGTGCTTTATAGATATACATAAAGGTGGAATTCATTGAAAAATATATATATATATTTTAGGGGGCAGGTACTGGGGATTGAACTCAGGGGCACTCAACCACTGACCACATCCCCAGCCCTATTTTGTATTTTATTTAGAGACAGGGTCTCACTGAGTTGCTTATCACCTTGCCATTCCTGAGGGTGGCTTTGAACTTGAAATTCTCCTGTCTCAGCTTCCTGAGCCACTGGGATTTTAGACATGTGCCACCAGGCCTGGCTACATATATTTTAATCGATTTAATCAATTTCATTTTTAGGTTCCTTCATTTTCCCACCCCTCCGTACTTCTCCTAAATTCCCTTCCTATACTCCATTGATCTTTTTCAATTTTCATGGAATTCCCACATTTTTTCCTTTATTTTACTCCAGCTTCTGCATATGAGAGAAAACATTTGACCCTTGACTTTCTGAGTCTGGCTTCTTTGCTTAGCATGTCCTCCAGTTCTACCCATTTACCAGCAAATGTCATAATTTCATTCTTCTTTATAACAGAGTAATACTCCAGTGGGTATATATACCACATTTTCTTTTTTTTTAAGTTGTTGGTGGACCTTTATTTTTTTCATTTATTTGTATGTGGTGCTGAGAATCGAACCCAGTGCCTCAGGCATGCTAGGCAAGTGCTCTACCACTGAGCCACCACCCCAGCCCCACATTTTCTTTATCCATTCATCTATTGACAGGCATGTGGGCTGATTCCATAATTGGTAAGCCTCAATTTATTTATAAACCAAAATCACACTTACTGCATAAGATTATAGCAAGCACTGTATAAGACTGTGTAGCAGAGGCTTTAATTGTCCATCTGACATCCACTTCCTCACGTCCAAAGCCCCAAGTTGATCTAGGTGTCCACATTGTCTCCAGCTCCAGCACAGGGTCCTGAGCAGTGGGAAACAGTTCTTCCCTGGCATCTGCAACTGTTCAGGAAAGAGCCCATGATCGTTGGTCCAGTTGAGGGATGCAAACAGGACTCTCTCTCTCTCTTCTGTGTGTGAGTTAGGAAGCACATGGATACTGATGCCTGCAGATGTCCATCTTGCACAGTTTCTGTTGGGAGTTACAACAGCAGAAGGACCAAAGCCACAAGCCTAGAGCAGGGGCTTGTCAGTGCTCGGTATGTGTATTGTAAGCAGCAGTCTGGCTTCTGTGGACGTGGAGAGGAACTCTCCTTTGAATGGGTACCAAGAGGCCCTGGAGTGTTGACTGGTAAGAACTGGAAGGACTACTCTATTTCCCGTATATTGTGTAAGGAAAGTGCAGTTTTATCATGTGATCAGCCTTAAGTGGTTGTTCCCCTTAAAACCAAAATTCAAGTACAATTGAGACATTGGCCTCTGTATTCAATTGCCTGTAACCATAATTCATTTCTGTCAAAAATACAGTTTTTCTTCCTCCGCCAAAGTGTTGAATCACAATTTTCAACAGCTTGGCAAAGTAGTATTTTCCCATTAGAGATAACATTTTTAAACTTTGATTTTTGCCCCCTATATTATAAAATAACAATAGCCAAAGCCTTGCATCTGCTAACAGAGTATCTGTGAATATCTGCTAGCCCCAGAACAAAGTGATGTTTCCAATTCCAGTCCTCTCTTTTGAGATGTAATGTGATAGCATAGAAAATTTTGCCACTGGCTAAACCTTGGCATTTTATTGAGCTTCCAAGGATTCTTTTGAGTATAGTTTTGTCAAAATGCGTGTGTGCATGCTCTCGTGCATTCACACACACACACACACATACATATATTTAACTGTTTTGTTTTGTTTTTGTTACTGGGGATTGAACCCGGGGGCTTTACCACTTTACCACTGAGCTACCTCTCCAGCCTATTTTTTTTATTAAAAATATGTTTTTAGTTGTAGATGGACATGATACCTTCATTTGATTTATTTTGAAGTGGTGCTGAGAATAGAACCCAGGGCCTCCTCATATGTGCTAGGCAAGCGCTTTGCCACTGAGCCACAACCCCAGTCTTCTGTTTTGTTTTTTGAGACAGGGCCATGCTAAGTTGCTGAGGCTAGCCTCAAACTTGCCATCCTCCTGCCTTAGCCTCTGAGTTGTTAGCATTACAGGTATGCACCACCATGACAATCTTTCTTTCTTTCTTTCGTTCGTTCATTCGTTCTTTCTTACAACAACAAATACATAAAGGAAGAAGAAGCAGACTCATTGACAAGGTGCAGCCATCTTGCTTTCTAAACTCTTTCTTTTGGTGGGAAGGGATACTGGGGATTGAACTCAGGGGCACTCAACCATTGAGGCACATCCCCAGCCCTATTTTGTATTTTCTTTAGAGACAGGGTCTCACTGAGTTGCTCAGCGCCTTGCCGTTTCTGAGACTGGCTTTGAACTTGCAATCATTTCTAAACTCTTAAAAGCAACAATCTGGCTTTAAGAAGTGAGACAAGGTAAGGAAGTTAATCCAAAGTGATACCTTTTCCTTTCTCTCTCTTTCTTCTTCTTTATTTTCTTTCCTGGAGTTTTGAAACCCAGAGACTAACAAGCAAATATTTAAAGTTTCGAAAAATGGCAAAAGTGGCATGCCACAGAACTGATCATTGTGTGATTTTTATGATGATCTGTTTTATCTCGTAGTGGAACTTGTGAACCCATTCTTACTTGGTGTGTCCATTTGGATAGATCTTTGAGACACTTCAATAGTACCCAGGGAAATCTCTGTGGTCAAATGCCAGTTTGTCATGTCTGACGTAAGTTTCTAAACTTACGTCATGTCTGTGCTCACTCGGGGTCTGAGACAAGTCCAAGTCCCAGTTAGGGTTAAACATAAAATCCTGTCTCTTGGTACAATTCATTAAGAGACAATTTGCCTATAATAGCTACTTAATGTGTCTGCAGTATATTTTCACTATAGACAAAATCAATAGAGACAATCAATAAAAAGAATTATCACAAATTTCCTGACAACTCCATGGTGGCTGGGAAGCCATGGCAGAAGGGGTGGGTCATTGTGTTGGGTTGAACAGGCGGGAATTTGTCTCTTAGCCTTCGGAAGCCAGTCTAGACTGGTTATCTGGTAATGCCAGCCTCTTGGCTCCCCAAGAGAACTGCCCACAGTTCCTTTCCTGGTTTATTCATTGACCCATTGCCCTGATCTCCTCCTACTTCCTATGCTGGCCTTCTCTGACTAAAGACAGGCTAGGGTGAGTTCTGGAGTCTGGGTTTTTCGATTTTCATTCTTTTTAACCCCAATCAAGAAAGCCTTCAGAACCAGGGCAACCATTGTGCTGTCAAGCGTTGGAAGTGATAGCAGAACCAACATATTCTCCCACTCCGCATTTCTCCATGTTGCTGACTTATTTGTAGTGTTCACCTTATCCATGCAGAAAAGATTCAAGCATCTGATGGTAATGACAACACATACAACACAGTACAATGGAATAGCAAATTGCAGTTTTGCAATTTGCTGGTTGCAAGTGGGCTGCAGGGAGGGAGAGGATGGTCGTGGACTTGACCCTTGCTGCTTTTAATGCTGAAGCCACCCACCCAGGACTATTCTCTCCAGACTCCTGGTTATGGGAGAGAATTGAATGTCTTATTATTTCTAAATATTGAAAATTCTGTTCATTGTGACTAACTATATCCCACCACTACTGATAGGTGCTATTAATATCTCTATTGTAAAGATGAAGGCACTTGAGCTTTTCCAGGATGACTTGGCACATAAGTAGCAATGCCTGGGTCTTTTCCTCCTCTGTCTAGCCCCATAGCCAAAAGTCTTAATCCTTTTCATAGTAATAGTTTAACTTCACCTGGGGTCCTGATCAAAAATGCAAATTCTTCTACTTCACTTCCAAAGACTCCATTCAGGAACTCCGTCAGGGACCTGGGAATCTCCATTGTAAGCCAGCAGCACAGACTTCCTAATGCCATGTGCAGAATCACTGCCTATGTCATCACAACTCTCATTCCTGCTCATTTTTTTCTGGAAGCTTACCCTTCCCCACACTTGGGGCTGACATCACCACAGTGCCCACACAGGTCTAATGGCTCCCCTCATGCCCAGTGCCAAAGTCAGTTCAGACACTGGTCTACCTTTGCTCAAAAGCATAAGGCCCTTGTTCTTCTGGATCTGAGACTGAAAAATGAGAACAATCAGGAAGGGTGGGATAGGGCCATGTCATCTTCTCCCCTATGAGTAGTATTGGTTTCAAAATGGACACCCTGGTGCCCACAGATTGAAACAAACGTCTTTACTTACTCAACTTACTGGCCGGCTCATGACTTAGATGTCAACTGTGTGAAAATCAGCAAAGTGAAATGGTCATGAGTCTTTGTTTGTGGGACATATAGAGTCAGGGTGTGGAAAACATTGCACACATTCATTTTTATTTCAAAGAAATCCAAGTGATTTGCTGTCACTCAGCTCTCTGGTGTTGCCAGAGAGATGCAGAATCCAAATGTAAAATTGCAGGAAACCATGAAACCAAAGTTTTGAATTTTTCTCAAGAATTTCATTTTTAATAATAAAAAAAAATTGCCAAGCCCTTGTGTCTCATAAAAATAAATGAACGTTTTCACTCTTAAACTGATAAAGCAGATGAAAGTTGGAAGCCACCTAATGCTTTCTGTGTAGCTCATCTAGGTCATCCAAAGATTCAGAGTATAAATCATTCTATGTTTTGCCAATGGGGGAAACTGAGGAGGCACCAGGTCCATGTCCTGGGTGTGGCTGTTGAAAAGTTGCCTACCAGCTATTTTAATTTGGAAGAGCAATTTTGTGGAGAATTAGAGAAAGGCCCAGAGTCTGTAGCATGGCATGATCTGGCCCAGTGAGCATGTCCAGCTACACTTCTAGCTGGGCTCTACTTGCCTCCAAGGACCTGTGGTCCTTTGGAAGGTCATGTTTCCTCAAAACTTTGCTCAGGCTGCCCCTTCTTATTGACTGGCCCTCCGGCTCCTTTCCCACACAGCAAGTACCCATTCATCCTCTGCTCACTCATCACCAGAGGCTTTTGGTGCTCCCCTGTGGCTGCGTTTTCTGGCCCTCCTACAGCACTTTAATACCCAAAGATTTTTATGTGTCTTTGGTATTCATGTATCTGGCCTTCCCACCATGTCCCACCAACACACTTACAGAGCATCTTGACAGCTGGATCTTGTTTAACTCATCTTTAGTTTCCCAGGACGGATCACTTTGCCAAACACAGAATAAATGCTCATGAAATGCTTGTTGAAGGGATAAGTAGATAAACCAACGCAGACCTATGGTAATGTGAGAAAAAAGATGCTGCCTTCCACCTCATCTTGCTCCATACAGGAAGCTGGAGGTAAAAACAGAAGGGGGGGGAGCCCATTCAACTTTTTGGTCCGCTTTTCCCAGGGGCTGCGTCTCCCCTCTTGGTCTGAGGAATGTAAACACTGAAAATAGAGCTCAGATTCCTTTCAATGATAAATAACTTCTCCTTCCATTAAAACAAGGAAGAAGGAAAACTGACAGTCACTGAGGGGCAGTGATTTCTGCTGGGCTGCCAGGGAACATGTTTGTGGCTGTCTTGGGTATTTGGGCAGAGATGTTACCTCCAGGGCTGGGATCACTTAAGGCTATCCCATTTCCAGGGAAAAGTTTTTTTAAGGTTTTGCTTCCCTTCAGAGGAAGACGAACACCCCGGCAGCTCCTGTCACAGTGTTCCCAGTTTAATCTTGAATGAAAAAAACTTCAGGCTTTGGAGTGATTTCTCCTTTTGCTCCTTGGGTACAAAGGCTGGAAATTTAGTAGCAGTTTTAGGGTGAGGGGCACATTGCCTCCAGCACTGGGGCGACAGCCTCCCCACCAGGGGGCTGGAGCCAGGCCGGGGTTGACATATTTATCCAGGCCTCCAGGCAAGGCTGCCCACTGTGATGTGGGGCTGCTGGCAGCCTAATGGGCTGTCCTGCTGGCTTTCTCAGGATCTGGTAGATCATGCTATCTCTAAGCAACCTCCCCTTACAAAAGGCTCAGGTATTTGAATTTGTATGTTGGGAGACTGGAAAATTGGTTATTGATGGGACAGGTTTATAAGATGGAGTTGGGAGAAAGTTTTGTGTTTGTTAGTAGAATGAATTTTGCTCTTTCCGGTGAGGCTCCAGTGGTACCAACAAAAGGAAAAAATGGAAGTGAAAGTAGAGAATGAAATAGAACAAGAAAGGGGATCACTCTTCATCAGAGCCTTATCTGATAGTGCAGCTTTATTTGTAAAATCTCATTTCAATGTAAAACTCTCTTTTATATGTAAAAATCCACCCCGATTCCCTCGGGGCCTATATTATGTCTATCATACACTTAGGACTAAACCAAGGCCCAGAGGGATGAAGAGACTGGCAGAGGCTACACAGGCAGGTAGTAGACACGGGGCCAGGAGGTGAGAACCGTCTGTTTGCCAGACTATGAACAGAGTGTAAGGAGGAGGAAGGTAGTTAAAAAAATTAAAGAGAGTTTTGTTAGAACTGTTTAAAATCAGGTCAGTTTCCTGAGTGGCTTTTCTGCCAAACACCATCCTATTTAATTTTTATAAAATTTCCATAGGAAACTTCCTTGGGAAACTGAGACTAAAAACGTCATACTACTTGTGAAGCGTCAGATGGCTAAGAATTTGTGGAATCAGGACTCAAACTTGGGGTGGGTGGAGTTCATACTTTTGGGGGACAGACATATGTGAATGGTGGGAACATGAGGTGAAGAGAATAATTCTACAAAATGGGCCCACTGTCCTGACCTCTACATGCTTTCTTTCCAAGAAGCAATTTACCTGCAGCCCTTCCTGGCCTCAGCGGACAGGATATGTCACATTCCTCAGCAAACTACCTGTTAACTGCAGGAGAAATGCAGGCTAAAGATAATGTCCATGGGAGGAACCAGATCCTGAAACTCTGGGAGATAAGGATAGTCCCTCCTAACCATAAAATCGGTAAGAATGTAATGGATAAGAATCCAATTAGAACTGGTCAGCATGGGCCAAGGTGACCTAGAGTTGCCAAGACTTGAAGACTTGCTTTCATCTGTCCTAACTCCTGTCCCTTCCCCCTCTCCCCCTTACTTATCCTCTAACTCCTGTGGATTCTGCCCTACCCCAAGTGGGGACTTGAAAGTCTGATGTGACCCGGCTGTCGATCAAAAGTCAAGAGGTTGACCTAGGCAGGACTCTCTGGAAACTTCTCTGGGACCCCCAATAAAACTAGAGTGCAGGAGAGGCAGATTGTCTCTCTCCTCTCCGAGAGGACCCACTCTCTGAGAATGTCTCCTTTCCCTTTTCCTATCCCTTCAATAAACTCATTCCTGTTACTCGGAGCAACATGTCTGAAATCTTTCTGACTTGATCACGAGAATTGGGGTTTGAAGAGGGAGTCTTTGCGCTGCCTCAGTTTCTCAGAAGGCCCCAGCCCCCATAACATAACCACTGTGGTAAGGCAGGGAAGAGCAATAAGAGCCTGGAGGAGCATGGAGGAGCAAGAGATGAATGAATGAAGCTGCAGACTCTGAGGAACCAGGAGGATAATAATGCCCTCTGAAGAGGTCAAGTTAGGTAGGGCAGAATCCACAGGGGTTAGAGGATAAATAAGAGGGGGAGAGGGGAAGGGACAGGAGTTAGGACAGATGAAAGCATTTCCTGTTGGTGTTTGAGTCTCCTAGATACTAAGATAAGCGCAGCCTGTCCTCTGCACCCTCATGTCAGAATATTTTAATGTCCTTTCTAGTGGTGTTAAACAGACACAAATTCTTTGACCCTCATCTCACTGAGAGGGACTGTTTGAGTCTAGGTGGGTTTATCATTGGCTTGTAACTAATAAAATGCAGAAGTAGTTTCAAGATTGCTGAGGCTGAGTCAGAAAAGTCAATGCAGCTGACAGCTTGCTTCTTATGACCCTCATCTTCAGAGCCCTGAGCTTCCATATGAGAAATCTGGCTACACAGGGTTGCCATACTATGAGGAAGCCCAAGGCACATGGAGAGGCCATGCATTCTGGTCAAGAACCCCAGGTGAGTTCCCAACCAGCGGTTGCCATCAACCAGTAGATATGAGAGAAGGCTTTTTCAGGTGATTCTAGTTCACAGCTGTCAAATCAAGTCACTCCTGCTTCTATCTTTTTATCTTCCTAGTGGAGACTCCAGACATACTGGGGCACAGATGTACTATGCCATAGTGACTTATCAAAATCCCCAGCAATACACAGAATCCAAGAACATAACAAATAGGTTGTTTTTGTCACCTTTGAGTGGATTGCTGTGTACCAAAGATACCATCTTATTTCACTTATTGTTTGGGGGGTTCTATGTTCCCCTTCTTGTCCCCCATGCCAAGTTTCTGCTTTTCAATAAACTATAGTGGATATACATGGTAGCAGTCCTCCACAGACTACTTGGCATGATCTCAGTGGCACTTTTTGTTGAAGGGTGCTTTCAACCTGCAAAGATGAGCCAGCTACTTTACAAGTGCCTCTCTTAACTAGGTCTCCAGGTGCCCCCTCCCAGCCTTTTTTCCATCCTTCTCTTTTAGCTGACAGCCCCTCCCCACCTCCCCTGTATTTCCCATTTGGATGGCAAATGCCTTTCAGTCCATTCAGCCCTTAGGGCAAGAGCTTCCTGTTAACTCTGGAGTCATTTATGGAGTTCACCACAACCCCTGCCTGTAACCATGGGCTCCTGGAGTCCAACCTTTTGTGAAAGAGGCTGAGTGTGAAACAGCCTTAGCAGATATCTATCTGGCTCCGGTTCTGTCCTAACGGTACAATTCCGTGGTTGTTAAAATTCTTCAAAGAACCAGGTGAGCTCATTTCTGCTAAATTAGTGTTTGGTAGGAAATCTTGGAGAAGGAAACTCCAGCACAAAGTTCATTCATTATGTGACCCCAGTGCTAAGTCATGTCAGCAACCTTTTACAAAGATTTAAGTTCAGAGTCCAAGTAAGGCTTTTCTTGCTCTTTTTCTTGCTCTCTCTTTTTTTATTTTTTTCCTGAATTGATCCTGACATTTAGCATCTAACCAGCATAAAGCACCGATAAGGTTTTGGGTCTACATTGATCAATGTCTCCTCTACTTATTTGTTAATGCTTTTATGTAACTCCTTGAATCCCAGTTTCCTTATCTGCAGGATGCAGAGAATAATTCCCACTCAGTGACTGTGAAGAGGGACTGAGATAGCATTGGAAGCCACATTGATCAGAAGTTCTGCTAGTTGGAGGATAGGATCTAAGAATCTTATTATTTTTGTTCTGTTTGTTATTATTTGTGGCAATCCTGTAAAAAATCATAAAGCCCTACCTCCCAAATAAACTCCCAATCCAGCCATTTCTTACCCTCCACTGCCAATCACCTGGTAACTCTCCTATCTGATCTCCTGGTTTCATCCTGGATGCCTTTCATCCCTTCACACAGAATAGTCCTATCAGTTTTGCCATGTCTCTTCAGGACTCCAAGCCCTTCAGTCATTACCTTCTTATTCAGAGTGAAGTGTTTACAGTAGCCTAGGTCTGTGTAAGTCCAGACTCCTAAAACTCCCATATTTCCCTCCTCTTTTTGCTTCCTTCTCTCTTTTTGCTACCCCTCAAGCAGCACATGCAGTCTCAGAGCCATTGCACTTTCATGCCTCTCAGGGACAGCAGGACACCTGTCAGGGACAGCAGGACACTTCCTTCCAGGATGGGCTCAAAGGCCTTCTTCTCAATGAGCTCTTCACTGACTGAATGAAAGTCATCTCCACACCTCTTCACTGCTTTATTTCTACAGTTGATCACTTCCTTATTCATAAGACTTATTCATATTTATCCTCTATTTCTCCTGATTAGAATGGAAGTCCCATGATTAACAGAGGTTGCTATTTGTTTTTTTTTTTTTTTCATTGCTGCATCTCCAGTGCATAAAACAGTATCTGGCATGTAGTAGAACCTCAACTACAAGGTTGATTTGACCATAGGCCCACAGGAACAACTTGCTTGACTGTGGCCTGTTGCTAATATTCTATCTTAATGAAGATAATTGCTGTTCAGCTATTGCATCATCAACAGTCGGTTTTGTTGTTGTTGTTGTTGTTGTTTTTTTTTTTTTTACAAATATTAGCATGGGGCTGCCCTTCTCTATTTTGAGAACATACTAATATATGCCTGGAGCAAAAATGCAGTTGACCTTCTGAGCATTCCATTCTGTAGGAATCCTAAATGATCAGAAGAGAGATAAAAAAAGCCCCTCAAGGAGATTGAGTGACTTTGACTCTGAGAGGGCATTAGCACATCTAAGCATCCAAGACTTGAGGTAAGAGGTGGGTCCTTACTTCTGAGAGAGATGAAGTCCTTTCTGGACCATCTTGACTGTTACCCACGGTCTGACCATCAACAGCAATCTCTGGCTTTCTGCTTAGAATATGGAGCAGACTGGGAGGAGGACTAAGGCAGAGAATGAGAATGGGGCAGAGCAGGGCCAAGGTAGGCCCAGGGCCTGGGGACTCCAGATGCCACCAGGTAATTTAGTTTAATGAGGGTGATGTGTGCTAGAATCCGCCAAGGAACTGCTGGAAAATCAGCTCTTTTCCTTGGGATTTATTGTCTTCATCTTTCAAAGAAAGGCCATATTGCTCAGAGGCTATTTTTGAAATTTAACCAGGCTTCAAACTTTCTCTTGCATTCTGAGTATTTTGGAGTTAGGCATTATAAAAAACACCCGCCACTAGCCCCCTTTATTTACATTTTCCTGAAAAACAAAAGGAAGCCTTTTGCATATTTTTATAACAGGTCTGTCTCAATATCTTAAGTGTAAAAATGACCCATTTGTTGGCTCTGAATACAGTTTGGATGATCAAGGCTGTGTCCAGGCTCACCCATTTATATTTTTAAAAACCTAATAACAAAAATCATGGTCAAGTTGAAAAGATACATAATAGAAATATGTTATTTAAACCCCAAAGTTATCTACAGATTTTTACAAAATTCCAAAGATGAAATGACTTGGCCACACAAATTTTGAAAGTATTAAAATGGAAGGGCAAAAACATTAGTTCTTCATTTCAGGGGCAGTTTAATCACTAAGCAAACAGATTTGAACCTATGGAGATCTTTCTTACAAGAACTTCAAAGTCTTTTCATGAAGATAACTAAAATAAATATCATATGCTATTTTAAAAATCCTATGTACACTTAAGTCTTAAAGCAAGGTTTATTTTTTGTAGGTCAGAAGTTACCCCTTTGCATGGAAGGCCGTGAGGCTATTCATATTTACAAAAGCAAACTTTACTTCTATTTTTGTCTTTGATAGGGGCTGTTAACAACATTTCAAGGTAGCTTGGCTTGGAGTGATTGCTTCAATGTGTCATGAAAGAGTGGGCATCAGTTTAACAGGAAGTGAAATGTCACAAGGTACCAGACCTGGATATTGGCATAAGAATTTTGTACTCATCTAAACACATTTGGAATCCCAGGCTCTTGTTTCTTCCCCTTTTTATAATATCTTGGAAATTCAGCTTTTTCTCTGATCCTGTACCTGGTTCTCATACAAGTGGGATGGGTTTTCCATTTGACCACTACCATTGAGCCACAGTCTGGGTAGGAACAGCCCACTCCAGAAATGGGAGACGGAACTGCCTTTTTTTCTGTGCATGGTTAACAAAATTGCTGCATCTTTAGGGATGGCTAGTAAAGCACAGAGAATTCTTTTCCCTGCAGAAGAATCCACAAGAGAAGCAGAGTTATTTGTGCTCAGGGAATATAAGCACGGAGGCTGATTGGGGTTATCTTAATGGCCTTTAGCCTAGTTCATCTTTTCCAGGAGAGCTGTCCCTGCAACCAAGAGAGCAGGGACCAGCTTCTGTCCTGGCTCAGTTTGAGATTATCCCCCTTTTCTGACCCTAAGATCTACCAAGCTTCCATCTCTGTTTCTGATTTTCACCTTTTTTCCTTAGATGTGCTAATGCCCTCTCCTCAGAGTCAAAGTCACTCAATCTCCTTGAGGGGCTTTTTAAAATCTCTCTTCTGATTATTTAGGATTCCTACAGAATGGAATGCTCAGAAGGTCACCTAGCTGCCATGTTTCTGAGTTCAGGTGAGGGTTACAGCTCAGGGCACCAGGGTATCTGTATCCAAGATACCTCTGACAGAGGTTTTAAAGCCTCCATTCTTGAATGATGCCAAACTATCCCCCTAAATAGCCATTGCTTTGATGATCAAAAGTATTAGGTTGAGCCCAGTGTGATGGTGCATGTCTGTAATCCCAACAACTTGGGAGGCTAAGGCAGGAGGATAGCAAGTTAGAGGCCAGCTTCAACAACTTAGGGAGGGCCTCAGCAACTTAGCAAGACACTGTCTCAAAAAAAATTAAGTTGATTCATAAGAAATTGTCAATATTCAACCATTTTTTTAAATAAATATGATAGGTTCATATGGTTTTACCTAACATTGTAAGACATTTTCAGACATAATGAACAGATACTGAAAGATTTTGGGGTTTTTGTTTTGTCTTTTAACTTCATGATTCAGGTTCCCTAACTTCTTTCCTTGCACCCCACATACCTGTACTAATACCCTCCCCCCCCAGTGGCTTACTCTTTCTCTGTCTGGGACCTTACAGAATTAAGAAACCAGATGACAATGAGGTAGCACTTATGGGCAGTTTCACCCACAATACCCTTGTCCTTTGTTCAGGGTTTCTACTCCTCCGCAGCTCCACCCTTCACTCCCAGTTCTAAAAGCAACCAAGACAACATCATGGGGCAGGCTGGGGGCAGACTGTGTGTATGGAACAAGCCTTAATTGTGAGTCATAAAAATCTGGATTCTGCATTTGATGTGATTATTTCTGAGAAGGTGATCATGGGCAGGTTACATAATCAGAATATTTCAATTTTCATGTTATCTACTTTATAGCACTGAGGGAGAAGACAAGATAACATATGTTAAGAGCCTAAAATGGTGCATGGGACATAGTAGGTTCCCAAAGTCAAGTCTGAGCAACAACATCAAATTTCCTATCCCCTGGAGCTTTCAGCTTCCAAACCTACTCATCCATCACATATGGCTCAGAGACCAAAGTGCTGCTTTCCTTAAAGTGGCATGTGGCCTGGGACATTGGTGGCTTAGTGGTCACCAGTGAGGCAGCTGAGTCATGGCTTGCAGAGTCTCTGATGCTTTGGGGAAGATAATTTACAGCTGGAGAGACACAGCTGTGGCTTTGTGGCCTGGTGACTTTTGGGCTGGTCCCTAAGGATGGTTCAGGTTTAGACATATCCTCTGGGCTAGAACAGTCTCATTAAATTTTCTGCAATGATAAAAATGTGCTGTAATCTGTGCTGTCCAAAACATGTGATTACCAAGCACTTGAAACGAGGCTGGGATGAATGAGGAATTTGAATTTTAATTAATTGAAATCATCAAGTGCACCTATTGGTTAGGCATTGAACAGCACAGGACTGACTAGGCAGAGGAAACAGCAAAAGTGAAGTCCTAGCAGCAGGAAATCATGAGGCAGACACGGGGCAGCAACACAGGCCTCAGGAAGGATGCTAGCAGCGAGGACAGCTGGGGAGGTGTGTGACAACCTGATTGTCAGTTTCAAGAGTTTGAAAGTTATTTTCTGAGCAGTGAGAGCTAATGTTGGTTTGTGAGCAAGGCAGTGACACCACCTAGCCCCACTTCAAAGATCTTAATTTAGCAGGAGTCAAGGGAGTGGATTCTCTGATTTCACCAGATAGAGGCTGGAAATGAAAACATTTAGAAATGTCACTACAAAAATCCAGGGGAAGCTCCCAATGCATGCTGGGCACTGAGCAAACAGCTTTATCTGGTTTACCATTTGTTAGGTTAGAGGTCCTCAAGTAGGTACAAAAATAGAAAAATCTGAACCAGGTCTATTGGTTTCCAAAGCCCATAACAGAAAGTATTTAACTGCACTTTACCACTGTTTTCAATATCCTGGGGGAAGAAAGGAGACTCGGTTTCCTCTGGCAGTGTAATGATATAGAGAACACCGAGCCAACACTGTGGGGCAGGACCTGGCCTTAATCTAGGTGGGTGTGGCTTTTCTCACAACCTGACAGAACTTTTTCCTTTCCACAGGCTTTTCTGAATGGGACTCCCTATTTTGCTGCCAGACCCAATGCCTCCTGCCTTCCTACTGCCTTGGTACAGGTCCAAATCATGGTATTACAGAGCCTATTAGCTTGATTGTTTGTAGGCAAGTAGGGTTATCTGCATTTGAGGAACTCTCTAGAAAGGTAGAGACTGATTTCCTTCCTGAGAGCTCTTCAATTTGCAAGCAATTATCTGATTGCCTCTCTCTCTCTTCCTCTCTTTCCAAATCTTCCCCTTGGGAGGTACTGTAGTGTGGTGAAAATATCAATTCAAGAATCACATTGCCTGGATTTGAACCCTGGTGTGCTAATATGTACTTGGGCAAATTGGTACCTACCTCATTGCCTTGTTTTAAAGATTTAATGAGTTCAGGTACCCAAAGTGCTTAGAATTGTGCAAGACATTTACTGTATGTGGACTTACAGGGATTATTTATTACTTGCCAACAGTTTTTCATGCACCACCTTGACAGATCAATCTGGAATGGGGATCAGAGCAGGAGTGCCCCTGGGTGGCCAGAAGGAACAAGCAGCAACTGTCAAAGGACATTCTACAATACTTGGGTGTGAGTTACAAAGAACTGTGCAGAGATAACCGGCCAGTGTTCTGAGGTAAGCTCACACCCTAGGGGAGAAGCCATGCAAATGTAAAAATCACAAAGAAGGCAGGCCTGAAAGTGAAGGGAAAAGGAAATCTTCAGAGGCCCACTGCAAAGGCTAGTTTTTATACGCGTGGGAGCAAACTGCACATTCGGGCAGATGACCCGAGTTTAACCAGTCTGCAACACAGCAGGAATTGCTGAGTCTCAGAGCTGGGCTGCGGGCGAACGGCGATCCCGGTGCTGCCACCTACAGGGTCTGCGAGGCGGAGCGCACTGCAGTCACGGCTCCTGGCGGGTCCGCGCTGGACTCAGACTCATCGCCAGGTATTAGCTCCTCTCTTATAGATTTTGAATGCTTCTGTCCTTAGACGCAACAGTTCAGGGACATGTTTCCAAGCGTTATTTCTAAAGGGAATGGAGGATGGACAAAAATAAATCAAAGCACCATACAGCGAACAGTAGAAAGTGCACATTGACCTAGCCCTGTATGCTGGGTGATGAGTTAGTGGTTTGATGTATGTTATTGTATTTAATCCACATAAAAGATATCATCAGTATTATTATTATCCCCATTTCAAAGTAGATTAAGAAATCCAAGGCACAGTTGTTTAATACTTGGGTCATTCAAATCCTGAAGTCCGTTTGTGTTGTAAGGCATTACCTAATTTCTTTTTCTCTTTCCCAAGTATAAAAGTGCACACAATGGAGCTGACTAGACAGGACAGTCACAGAGAGATCCTGTGTGCGTGTGGCAAAAGCAAATTACCTTGAAGTGGTGCTTTAAAAGCAGAGGCTCCTCAATTAAGATGTTGAAGGAAAAATTCTCCCTTACACAAATGAGTTGAGTGCCTCTATTGCTGGGTCCTGAATGTTTTGTCCATTTGTAAATTGAACTATTTTTATGCATTCCAGCCAAGTTAAATGAAGTAACCTTGCAGACCAATATACAAAACAAGGCACCATGTCTGCCCTTCACTAACTCCACCTGTCTTTTAATTGACAAATTTGGGAATGCTTGAGCTGCCTTTACACTATAGTCATCACATTCAAATTGATCTTCCTATCACCAATGGAGCTTCTTAAGCTTTACAATGTAGATACATACCAGCCAGGAATCTTGCTAAAAAGCAGCTTCTGATTCAGTGAGTTTGAGACTGTGCATTTGAAGGACCTCCCAGCCAATGTAGAGACTGCTGCCATAGCAACCACATTTTGTGCTTCAAGGAACTAGATGATCTTCAAGTTCCTTTGAATCATCAAAATAAATTTGAATTGTGTGTATTTCATTATATTTTATTGTTACTTGATGTTTTGAAAATCAGTAAACTATGTATTCTATCAAAAAATAGAAACAGGTAGCCGGGCGCGGTGGCTCACGCTTGTAATCCCAGCACTTAGGGAGGCTGAGACAGGAGAATCGCGAGTTCAAAGCCAGCCTCAGCAATGGTGAGGCACTAAGCAACTCAGTGAGACCCTGTCTCTACATAAAACACAAAATAGGGCTGGGGATGTGGCTCAGGGGTCGAGTGCCCCTGAGTTCAATCCCCGGTACCAA